>ML802291.1:250348-275607 GCA_009831015.1 Picea engelmannii
CTGCAAAGAGTATTCTTATTATTATTGTTATTTTATTCATAGGATTAATCCCCATTGTGGATTAATCATGTCGGTAATTGTATTAGGACCAAATCCCCTTTTGCGGATTGGTCAACAGACAATTATAATAGGCAGAATAAGAATTTGGCCCCAACAGTTAATTAAGAGACCCAGAAATATAATAAAGGTGGGTTTACCCACCCAGATTGAGAAGTCGGCCCTGCCAGTGAAGAGACACTTCACACGTGCCAGAACTTGTATAAATACAGAAGGCTAGCACCTCATTTGATTACAACTCACTTGCTCAGTTTGAGAGACAAGTGCTGATCTGTTACCGACAAAGGAGAGAGGGAGAAGAGTGGCGCATCTTTTGGAGACGACTATCTGTATTGGTTTGAGTTATCTCTTGACATTGTATTGGCAATTTATGATAACGAAGTTTTTGCTGGGTTTTCTTCCCCTATAGGGTTTTTCAGGATAATTGTTGTGTCTCTTGTGAATGTGTATTTCTCAGTGATCTTGTTCTTATGATGCTCTTATCTATTGAAATGCAAAGAACTATAATAATGGCATAAACATTAACACAATCAAACCAAAAGAAATGACAATGGATAGGGCATAGATGGAATATGTTATTTATGGTGAGGGATATGGACACGTTACCCCCATTAAGACCCCTCGGTAGTACGGTTTTTCCCAATAGTGACAACAATGGACTAGAAGATGATAATGACCACCAAGGTGAGATAAGGAAAAAAGTATAAATTCAAAGCATCACGATTCATAATCCAATTCAACCCATGATCACCATTTTCATGCCTCAAGTATTGAAATTATCACTCGATATGAAGTGTCAAAATGATGTACCTCGATGTGCAATGCACCATGTCATATGAGTGAGTTGTGATGAGCATGTAATGGAAGGCATCTATGGGAAACTATCTATGGAGAGTTTTGAATGACATCATCAGATTTGTCGTGTGGAAAGTGGATCATGGAGAAGAATCCCCTCTAGTTATCCCTAAAAATGAGGGGGTAACATGATGAATCAAGGATACTCTCATGAAGACCTCAAGTTGAAAATCATACATAGAAGAAAACATCAAAACTTTATAAAAAGTGGAAAATACAAAATTTAAATAAGCGCTTATATGTTAAAAATTCATGAATACGAAGTCTATATCTTTTTTCCTAAGGTATAAGTTTAGGTTATTATTCCTGCCTTACCTCGTTTAGCCTTGTGAGGTTTGAAATGTTATGATCAAAACGTTACAGTTTCATCATCAACAATCATCATGCAACGTCCCATCACCAAGGAGCTCAATGTCATACCCCATGTGTGCTAATGTGTCTCATCAATGGAGCCATGTCATCAAAGGCTCAATGTCCTCCAAGGAGTGTAGAATGACCTGTATGGAGTGGTGGGGACAACCTCCATAAAATAGTTATAATATCCCCTCAATACCCTCCAAAGGATCCAAGTGTCATCCAAGCATGTGGTTATGTTCAATCCATCATCCGAGGAGGGGCTCATGTGTTCCAATGCATCATGAAGACCGAAGGCAAGGTACACGATCCAAACACAACATATAAAGTGAGCCATAAGATAGATCTCATGAAGTATCATTTTCAAACTTCATAATAGCTTACGAAGTTATACAATTTGCCAAGTCCAGGTATGAGAGGATCATTATTACCCCCCATTAGGTGTGTCAGTACCTAGACCAAGAAGCATGTCCCAAGGAACCCATCAAGAGTTACGTGTGATGACATGTGGTATATATTTGATCTAGGTAGATATTTGTGGCCACCCACCTATTCCAATGGGCTCCTCTTGACAATTTTTAGTTGAACATGTTCTTCTATAATTCTTTGTAATTGTGGGTTCTACACTTCTGGGGTTGTCTGAAGCCCTACACAACTCCCAGGTGGAGACTGATGGCCGCCTACCTAATCCAACTTGTTTATTTTGGAAGTTTTCATGTCAATACATCTTTTTGTACTTCCAAGGCCGTTTTGGGGCACTAAACAATGTTTTTTTGGCTTGGCACAGTCAAGCTGTAGACATAATCATATTTTGACTACACAATGTATAGTTCTCGAAAATATATTTCCAACAGGCTATCACACGCTTAAAACGGGGGCTGTATGCAAAATTTACAACCTCGAGAAGTTGAGGTACCAACTTACCCATCGAGACCCACGTAATTTTTGGCATTGTTATCACACAATATGTACTTTCCCAAAGCCTAAAGGCAAGTAGGCCTAGATTGGCGTAAGATGGAGGTAGCCCTGTCACTGTCACCCCAACAAGGTACCTCTTTCTCTTTAGGAGGAGGAAAGACTCACTCCAAGGGAGACGTCCATAGACCTAGCGGGTTGATGAAGGAAAATAAAAAGTAAGAAAACCACCCCTTTCTCTAGGTCACTTAAGTCAAGTTTTAAGTCTTGAAAGGATGAAGCAAAAGGAATATAAAGGTGTATCTGCCCCTTACCAATACAACAACAAACCTAAAGGCAATAACAAGTGATAATAATCCTTCAACAAGACAATAAACATGTAAATATATGCTGGCAGTCTATGTATACAACTAATGACAAGTAAATGATAGCAATGAGTAAATAATAACAACTGTAATTTATATCAACAAGAACACACTTGTGTAGACAATGTGAACATGTATTAAGAAGCATCAATGATATTACTTTGTCTCATGTGAGTTCTCTAAATGTATCAACCAACAATTGTATTTAAATAGGCTGCCAATGATAACTATAACAACAACAGAGATAAGTTATGACAACATTAACACACTCCAGAAAAAATACCTTAATGAGGCAACGACATATACAATTTTGGAATTAAATGATAACAACTTGCCTAGTACAATTTTCTGGGCAATTTATAAGTCAGTTAGTAGGTTGATATTGGCTGCAAACAGTGGTTGTAACAACAGTTATAACAGTAGCAACAACTTCAAAAATGCACTTAAAATGACAACAAGAGATAGTTCAAAGCTTTAAGATGATAGAGCCCAGGCTTGTGCAATTTTTGGGTATGTTTGCTTGGTTAACAGGCTTGGTAAAGCTGCAAACTAATGGTTGTAACAATGATGTTAGCAACAACAAGCTCTAAGATTAGTAGTCTAGACTAGGTTAGTAAATTAGTAGGGTATAAAGTATAAAGATTTAGTTGAGGTTGTTAGTCTTGTCAAAAGTAAGAGGAAAGGAATAGTACCTTTTAAGGGTAGATGGAGTTAAGGAGGTGACCTCTTTGAAGGCTGGAAATATACGATAATGCACACTATTCAAGAAAAACCAAGACCTAGGAGGAATAACACCTCAAGTCCTCCTAGGATTTTTTACCCTAAGAAGGGAGGTGAGTTGGGGTGTAGGCACTTCTAGGTCCTAGCACCTCCTTCCTCTTGACGAGTTTGTGGATGAGAAGTATCTTGAGCACAATAACTAAGTAAAGACCTCAAGGGAGCTAGCACTTTAGGGCCCTAGGGTTTCACTAATTATAAGATCAATTTATGAAGCTAGCCAAATAAAAAAGTAAGAAAGTTAGCACTTTAAGTTTCTTACTTCAAGCATTAAATACACCATGCAATTTCATAATCTTGTATGAGCAAATAAAAACATGCCATTAACCATTCAATAGATGACAAAATGCATGTTTTACTTACTTGCACCAAGAATAATCATGAATATACCATGCAAGATCAACATAAAACTTCAAAAAATTGATCAAAGTGTTAAAACAAGCCTCCAAGAAGAGTAGTGCCTCACTATTTCAGCCAAGTACACCCAACTAGGGAAAAATTTTAGACCTCCCCTTGTCCAATGACAAGCTGTGATGAAATATGAATGTACTTTTTGTTTATTTATACAAAACTTGACCTTAATTAAGTTTTAGAACAAAAAAATCAGGGTCGACCTGCCCAATTTCTTACAAAAATTAAAACTGTACAAAATAAAATCAGTTTTCATTTAAAGACCCTCCTAAGGGTGATGTCATGCCCTTCTAGGGTGATGTTGGACCTCCATCATGGAACGTTGGGCATAGGAAGTGAAACGTTGGGCCTCCAAAGGCCAAAATCCCTGCCCACACGTGCGAATAACCTCAGGACTACCCCCAAGGTGACAACCACAACAAGTAGATGATGTCCAGGGATGCATGGTTGACGTCCAAGGCCTCCAAAAGCCAACATTCAAGTGGGAAGAGCACGATCCCCTGGGTCTAGGTCTACCAAGGTGCCTCCAAAGGCAATGTCCTTCCTTCTTTTGGTGCAAGCCTTCAATCACTTCTTACCCCATAGCTGGGGTTTCAACGTCGATCTATGGGCTTTAAGCCCTCATGAAGGTCCAAGCTAATCATTCCCTCATGTGCACCTGTCCACCAGGGAAGGTCCTGCAGAGACAACAACTACACCCTCCAGGGGTTCATAAGTCACAAGGAGCATAGCATGTAAATCACATCCAATAATTAAATCACTTGAACATGTGCATCAAACCCCCCTTAACCCCAAACAAATGTTTAAAGAAGTTATGCAATTTGATAAGTTTAGGTTTGGAGAGGGTCTCAGGGTATCCTATTGTTCTAATACCTCGTAGTTTGGGGTGTTTCCTAGGTGGAGTCTGGTCCAAGTCATGCAAGTGTATGAGGTGGCATGGGGTAAATATTTGGGCATGGGGTGCATGTGATAACATGGAAATGTAGAGTCTGACATGTGGGTGCCTTTGTGGAGGGTGAGTTGCACCTTGTCATGGATGCAATTGTTTCCTAGCCCATTCATTGCCATTTATTCTTAGCTTTCTTTCTGTAGATCTTTTTGTCTTGTGCTACAAGGGAATAGTTGAGGGCCACTGTCCTGGCTTAGTGACCAGAGGTGATAGTTTCATCCACAAATCAGTTCACGGAAATGAGAAGGTTGGCTCGTAATGAGACCCCCTTTCTCTTGGTTACACCACCAATAACCACTACCCTAGTTTGGTGACCATATAGGTGGTAATTTCATACCGCTACGTGTCCATGGTCATAATAGGTCGGCTCGTGATGATACCTCTTATCCATCAACTAGTACCTTGAGTGTTTATGTTATCTTGTGGGTCCCCTTTCTTACTGAGAATATTTTAACTGCTTTCTCGAGGATCCCTGGGCGATGCATCTCAAAGGTTTCAAAATTGGCTATTAACTCTTGCCATCTACTTTTACCCTCTTAGCCTTTAGCTCCTTCTTCCCATGAGGTAAGGTACAACCCTTCCTAGTGTAGCCAATCCCAATGCCCAAAAAGGAAGGGGAGATGGAAGGAATAAATATGTAAAGTGGTAAGTACGGAAGGAACGAACGATGACTTTTCAAATATCCACCCAATAGCAACCAATCCTAAAGGAAAATCAACTTGCTAAGGCACTGTGTCGCCCTTCCAGGTTTAGACGAGGCAAAGAGCATAAAATCCAAGCAGATGTCATGAAATGAAGAAAGACTTAATGCAACATGTTCTATTGGTTTAAATATCGGAGTGATACATACCGTGATACTCGGACTCATTACCTTGTGGAGCAGGACCCACTGCCACTTCAGGATGAAGCTGGTGTGATGAATACTACTACTGGTGATATGTGGATTGCACTGAAGAAAAGAGGGGCCCTTCAGGACCATGCTTAAGTCATCTGGCTCTCGGCACTCCATGTCTACGACCTGTGGGCCTCGAGACGTGACTCCTTAGTTACACCTAGTCTAGGTGACAACATGTGTTTCATCCCCTAGGGTTAGGTTTTTGGATGTTTAGGGCTTTGGCATTCATGAGTAATGTTAAAAAGGCCTCTGGAGCCTCATTGTAATCATTCTACTCAGACGAATGTGCGTAGCAGTTGCATCTCTTCTCAGAGATAGCTACCACAATTTGAGCAAGTTATTTTTAGTTTTGCAGTTTTATAGTTTTATCCTATTTTATTTATTCAATAGAAGTTATTATTCACTGGATATATGTTGTTGTTCTCTGTATCTTTGTGTTGTTGTATTCAATTTGTTATTCATTTCGTTCCTCTCATAAATCTAGATCAGTGGTATCAGAGCGGTCTGCTTATCATTTATTTTTCTTCGTGCATGTCCCCGATAAGATCTGGGTATAATAAGTTGGGACTTGAACCGGTCGAGCCTTTGCAATATCGACTGCGCTGAGCCCGACAAAAACCCATGAGAGACGAGAATAAAGATGATGGAGCAGGAGATCCTTTTAAAATGTTGCTCGAGGAAGCCCTTGTGCAACAAAGGAACAAAATGATGGACAACTTTGTGCAAATCCTTCAGCGACTGCCCACAAGAGACACATCTTCATCAAGTAGCCATGTAACCCCCTTGAAGGTACAAGTAAATTTTGACATTCCTTTTTTTTAAGGACTGATAGATGCAGATGTTGTAGATAAATGGTTAAATCTGCTTGAAGGGTATTTTTCAGTCCACATTTTTTTCGACAAGGAAAAGATTACTTTTGCACTCCTCAAGGTCGTAGCCCATGTTAAGGACTAGTGGGATACTTACTCTGAGAAAAGAGCCATAGAGGAATGTGCAATATTTGCGGTGGCCCCCACATGGGATTCCTTCAGGGATTCCATTAAAGAACAATACTACCATGTTGGAAGCTAAGAGGACCAATGCACAAGATGGACCACGCTGTGTCAGGAAAGGAACTAGACAGTACCAAATTTCACCAATATTTTCCATACCCTATGCACCAAATTGGGTATCAAAGACTTTGAACGACATCTAGTGCTCAAATAACGCAACTGTCTGCATAGATACATTCAAACAAAATTGGAGTTTCTAGACAACGCATCATTAGGTGTGGCTTATAGATATGTTGTCAAGATCGAGCATAAATTTAAGCAGAAGAGGTGAGAGTTTGGATCTGCAAACTTCTCATAGTCGAACTAGGGAAAAGGCGGACCCAACCCACAAAACAAGGGACAAAGCAAAGATGATCACTTTCAGGACAACCAATCCAAGCCGCAACACAAGAAGGGTAATTAGAATTTGAAGAAGGACACGTGAAAGTGGTGTTAATACTATAAAATCCCTTGGCAAAATGCCGAAGAATGTCACTCCAAGCGGTCACTTGTGGCCGAGCTGAAAGCTTCTGAGTCAGAGATAGATTCTGAATCTGAATCCAATCAAGGAGGGAAGCGGATTATCGATGTTGAACCTAGTTCCACTGTCGTTACCACCAAAGCCCAGCCACGCGAACTAGAGGAAGGGGAATGCCTCTTTCACTCACAGATGTGGTTAAAGGTGGCTCCGCTTCATTTCATTGTCGATAGAGACAGTCAAAAGAACCTGATCTTAGTAGAGGTCGTCAAGCGGTTGGACCTACCGACGACACTGCACCTGCAACCCTACACCATCGGCTGGCTTCGCCAAGGAAGAGATATTTGCGTCAGCCAACAATGTCATCTTCCCTACGACATCAAGCCCTTCAAAGACGAGGTATTGTGTGATATTTCTCCTCTTGAAGTTTGTGTGTTTTTTAGGACAACCATATTTGTGGAAGCAACATGGTGTGTATAAGTCTAGACCTTGTAGTGTTATTATTACTTTTAGTAGACAATTGTAAAGGATACTAGAGGTAGCATCGCCTACTGCTATTTCTTTAATCTTTGCTAAGTAATGCAGTAAAGCCATTTCACATATCAAGAAGTTTGTCTTCTTTATGATATGTGCTCATATTAAGCAAAAGGTTGTCGCCACATCCATGGCCTCTACACAGAGCCTCACTTTGTAGCAGAAGCAAGTGGATGGGATCGTGAAAGAGTACAAAGACATCTTCTCCTCACCCACCGGGGTACCAATGCACTGCCAAGTCAAGCATCCAATTGATCTAACCCCCAGTTCACTTCTTCCTAATGGACCAGTCTATCATCGCTCGCTAATGGAAATAGCTGCTTCAAAAGGGGCACATCAGACCCAACTCCTCCCCTTGTAGAAGCTCGATTGTACTGGTGTAGAAGAAAGACAAGACTTGGCAACTCTGCATTGATTACATAGCATTAAACAAAATCACAGTCAGGAACCGATACCCAATTCCCTGAATTGATGACCTTCTTGAACAACTCAAGGGGGGAAATT
Organism: Picea engelmannii; assembly: GCA_009831015.1. Classification (NCBI taxonomy): domain Eukaryota; kingdom Viridiplantae; phylum Streptophyta; class Pinopsida; order Pinales; family Pinaceae; genus Picea; species Picea engelmannii. The sequence goes on from ML802291.1 coordinate 258,474, forward strand.
TCTTCAGCAAGATTGACCTAAAGTCTGGCTACCACCAGGTTCCCATCGAACTGACTGATGTATGGAAGACAACTTTCAAATCTAAATAAGGTCTCTTCGAATGGTTGGTCATGCCCTTTGGCTTAACAAATGCACCAACCACTTTCATGAGGTTGATGGATGATGTATTGAGAGCCTTCACCAAATATTTTGTGGTGGTATATCTGGATGACATCCTCATGTTCAAAAAAACTTGGGAGGAGCACATGTAGCATATTCAATAGGTTTTGAGCGCTCTGCAATAGCACAAGCTATATGGCAACTTGGAAAATTTCTCCTTTGGCATGAACATGGTCCAATACTTGGGCTACATTGTTGATGAGCATGGGGTACATGTGGATCTAGCTAAGATCCAAGTCATTCGTGATTGGCCAACCCTGACCACACTAACTGAGCTTCAGAGCTTCTTGGGACTTGCCAACTTCTACCGATGGTTCGTGTTGGGATTCTCCCATATTGCATGGGCCCTCAACCAAGTGACTAAGGGCGGTGGCAAGGAAACGTTTGCATGGGGGAAGACACAACAACAAGCATTTGATGATCTGAAGCATTGCTTATGCTCATCTTCAGTACCCTCCTTACCCGATCTGCAACAACCATTCGAGATTGAGACTGATGCATCTGACTATGTTGTAGGCACAATTCTCACTCAACATTGTCATCCAGTAGCATACCATAGTGAGACACTCTCATATACCCTCCAGAAATACCCCACCTATGATAAGGAAATGTATTCCATTGTGCAATCTTGTCATCAATGAAAACATTACATTCTGTGAAAGGAGACAATCATCCACACTGATCACAAGCCTTTTCAGTTCATACAGACACAAGGGAAGGTGCAGAACGACCACCATCAAAAGTGGTCCACATACCTGCAACAGTTCCATCTCAACATCGAGTATTAGACAGGGAGCACAAATCGTGTCGCTGACTGCCTCAGTCGACCTCCTGTGGCTACACTCACCACCGTGCTCCATTCTTGTGGGCATGAGGCATCTAAGTGGCCCCAACTTTATTAGTGAGATCTTGACTTCGCCACCACCTATCAGCTCTTGGGTGCAGGCACGAATGTCACTGATTTTCACATTTAGGATGGACTATTATGCCATCTAGGCCATCTCTGTGTTTCTGCAAGCTAGTGTGCAAAGCTGATTTGGGAGGCTCACCACAGTTAGATGGTAGAACATTTTGGCGTGGAGAAAATTGTGGTCGTCTACATAAACATTTTTATTGGCCAAAACTTCGACATGACGTTAGCTAGTATATCAGATCTTGCACCGCCTATGCCATTTCCAAGCCATCCATCAAGAAGCAAGGCTTATACACCCCTCTTCCTACTTTTGAGAGGCCTTGGGAATCCATCTCAATGGATTACATGTTTGTCCTTCCGTCCACTAAGCAAGGAAATGATTGTGTATTTGTGGTGGTTGATCAGTTTTCGAAGATGGCCATTCTCACAGCTTGCAATAAGAGCATCACAACGATGGATATTGCCAAACTCTTCTTCGAATGAGTGTGGGTCCATTTTGGGACACCACAGTCCATCATCTATGATCGTGACAACAGGTTCCTCAACACATTTTGGTCGAGTCTCTGGTCACTGTTGGACACCAAGCTCACTAAATCCACTGCCTTCCATCCTCAAACTGATGGCCAAACAGAGGTCGTCAATCGAATGATTGTGCACATACTACACATGTATAACTCTAAGCATCCGCGTACATGGGATGAGAGTCTTCTCTGTGTTCAACACAGCTACAACATGGCTCTCCATAGCTCCACTGGCCATAGCCTCTTTCAGGTGGGGCTGGGATTCCAACCCTTGGGTCCTATTGATGTTACACTACCTCTTGCAACCACACAAACATATTCTTCCCATGTTCCGTCTGAGGCCGACCAGGCCACCAGATTCATTGAGCGGATTCAACACATCCACCAACAGGTCCATGAGATTTTGCAGAAAGCCAATGCTAAGTCCAAGCAACGCCATGATCAACACCAGGTACCGCACAAGTTTCAGGTGGGATACAAGGTCTGGTTACATTTGTAGAAAGAATGGCTTACAAGGCCCAATCAGAAGCTCCATCCACTTCACTATGGGCCTTACACTATCACCAAGGTTGTGGGTGACAATGCTTTTGAGTTCAACACTTCTCCCTTCCTTGGCTTTCACCCAGTGTTCAATGTGGACCTCCTCTAGCCATATTTTCCACAAGTATTGGACACCTTGGAGATCGCAAAACAATTGACACCAACAGATCTCAACCCTGACTGCATGGAACAAGTATCCACTAATCGGATAGTGGACACACAGGTCAAGGGCACTCGCCAACAAAGGATCCAACTTTATCAGGTTGTGAAGGCAGGACAACTCCTGCACCAAGGCAAGTGGCCCACCTAGAACCAAATTCAACAGAAATTTCCTCACATGATGAGGGCACTTAATGCAATGGAGACTATTGTTTCATAAGTGGGAGCACTGATCCAGGTGGATATTGGTGGCAACCCACCTATTCCAACTAGCTCCTCTTGAATTTTTTTAGTTCAACACGTTCTTCTGTAATTCTTTGTAATTGTGGGTTCTACACTTCCGGGGTTGTTTGAAGCCCTACACAGCTTCCAGGTGGATATTGGTGGTCTCCCACCTAATCCAATTGGCTTATTTTGGAAGTTTTCATGTCAGTACATCATTATGTACTTCCAGGGCCGTTTTGGGGCCCTAAACAATGTCTTTTTGGCTTGCCACAATCAAAATGTAGATAGAGTCAGAGTTTGATGGCAGAATGTGTAGTTCTCGAAAATACCTTTCCAATGGGCTATCACGTGCCTAAAATGAAGGTCATAGGCAAAATTTACAACCCCGAGAAGTTGAGGTACCAACTTACCCATCGGGGCCCACATAACATTTGGTGTTTCATCTCCCAGGGTTAGGTTTTTGGATGTCTTGGATTTTGGAATTCATGAGTAATGTTAAAAAGGCCTCTGGAGCCTCATTGTAATCATTGTGCTCAGATGGATGCACGTAGCAGCCACATCTCTTCTCAGAGATAGCTACCACCATTCAAGCAAGTTGTTTTCAGTTCTGCAGTTTTACATTTTTAGCCTATTTTATTTATTCAATATAAGTTATTGTTCATTGGATATTTATTGTTGTTCTCTGTATCTCTGTGTTATTTTATTCAGTTTGTTATTCATTTCGTTTTGCTCATAAATATGGATCAATATTGGGGTTTAATTTATGGGTGAATTGTCATTTACATGCAAGGCCATGTATTATAGTCATCCTCATGAGCAATTTTGTAGAGGAAGTGCTTAGACAACAAGGTACCCTTTCCTCAACATTATGTCTTTTTAAACCCATGTTTGCCTTTTTATTTATAACTTTAACCTTTTTTTGGCTTTTGACATTTGTTTTTCTAAGTCATTTTGTAATATATGCATTCATTGCATAGTACTTGGGGTCATGGCCTCTTAGTTATGGGGTAGAGATCATGCTTCGTTTATTGCTTGTTTTTTTAATACTTTGTTTTTTCTTGTTTGTTTATTTGCCTTGCATTTTGAATTAGGGTTTTTGCTCTTTCTATATCATTTTTTTTTATAAAGTTGCATCAACCTCGGGCATTCAAGCCCCTTCTTCTCATGGTATTGTGGAGCACATACCTTTTTGGGATACATGTAACAATCAAACCAAAAGAAACAACAATGGATAGGGCATATATGGAATATGTTATTTATGGTAAGGGAAATGGACACATTACCCCCATTAAGGCTCCCCAATAGTACAATTTTTCCCAAGAGTGACAACACTTGACTAGAAGATGATAATGACCACCAAGGTGAGATAAGGCAAAAAGTATAAATTCAAAACATCATGATTCATTATCCAATTCATCCCATGATCACCATTTTCATGCCTCAAGTATTGAAATTATCACTCGATATGAAGTGTCAAGATGATGTACCTCAATGTTTAATGCACCATGTCATATGACTGAGCTGAGATGAGCATGTAATGGAAGGCATCTATGGGCAACTGTATGTGGAGAGTTTGGAATGACATCATCTTTGTTGTGTGGAAAGTGGATCATGGAGAAAAAATCTCCTCTAGTTACCCCTAGAAATGAGGGGGTAATTGCAATATACCAGATGAATAATAATATGCGGAACATAAATATTTAGCAAGCAGTAATGTTACAACAAGATTATAGCTAGAACAATACTAGAATAACACCATAAAGAGAACCTTTATTGAAGATAACAATGTTCACTTGCCCCTTTGAGGGGGAAACCTCCTGCAAAGCAAAGCTCTATTACAATAATATCCAAGACAAAAATATCCAATACCTCCTACTCGTATTTATACCAATTCTACCTTCCAAGGAAATTTCTAGAGGAAGATATTTCTAGAAGCAAAAGCTTCTATTAGGTCTTCTTACGTTGACTTATTCTCCTTTTGTTTATTAGGCCTTATTAACTAATTTCGACCTTTATTACATAGAAAACATATCCTACTAACTAATCACACATGAAGAGGGGTTAGGATCAGATCCTAACATGCCCTCCCCCTTCAAAAGCAGCCTTGTCCTCAAGGTTGAAGATGCATAAATTGTTGGAGTATGGTCGATGGTTCCCAGGTTGCATGCTCTGATGTTATGTCCTTCCACTTGATCAACACTTCCTTGATAGTTCGACCATGCAACTGACGTTCACATGTATTGAGGATTGCTTCTGGTTGGAGCCAAAGAGAGCCTTCTTCATCTAATTCTAGAAGGATGGTTTCGACCCTGCAATTATGTCCCACCACTTTCTTCAAACAAGAAACATGGTATACTAGATGGATTTTGGAAGTGGCTCGAAGTTCCAATTTGTATGCCACTGAACCAATACGCTTGATGATCTGGTAGGCCCCATAAAACTTTGGGGTCAACTTGTGATGTCCCTAAGCTTTGAGAGTTGGAGAAACACCTGATTACCTTCATGAAAAACCCTTTATGAACAATGTCAGTCTGCCTATTGCTTCATGTGATTTTGGGCCATGTGGAGGTTATGCTTGAGATCCGCTAGGGTGGTTGTATGACCTTGCAACAATGTATCAATAGATTGGACCTTTGATGTTCCTGGAAGATAGATAGTGACTATAGGTGGTCATTAGCCATACACTGTTTCATATGGGGTCATTTTAGAGGCCGTATGATATGAAGTATTGTACCACCATTCTACCAAGGGAAGCCATTGCACCCACTAGTGTTGTTTTTCCGAAGAAAAACACCTCAAGTAGGTTTCCAAACATTTGTTGACAACTTTCGTTTGTTCATCATACTGGGGGTGATAGGCAGTGCACATGTTCAGTTTGGTGCCCTGCAATTTAAACAACTCTTGCCAAAATGTGTTAGTGAAAGTTGGGTCACAATAATATACAATAGAGGTGGGCATGTCATGTAACTTGAAAATATGGTCAAGGAAAACTTGTGCTACTAGTGTCGGTGTTAAAGGATGGGGTAATGCACAAAAATGAGCATACTTGGAGAGGCGATCAACCTCCACCATGATGACAGACTTGTTCCCAGCTTTCGTTAAGCCCACTATAAAGTCCATGGAGATGTCTGTTCACATACAGGTTGGAATGGTTAGGAGTTGGAGAGCACCTGGAGGCTTGATGGTTTCTCCTTTATTAGATTGCCACACCTCACATTTAGTGACAAATTGAAGGATATCCTTCTTCATGCTTGCCTATAAAAAAGAACGATGGGCACAGGAATAGGTCTTTTGGAAGCTCGAGTGACCCGCAATAGCCGATGAGTGCAACTCATTTAAGAGCCTTGGATTGAGTGTTGAAGAGGGCGATAGAACCAAGCGGTCTTTATATCTTAGAATATTGTCTTGCCAAGTGTAGTCGATGGGAGGATTAGGGTCCTCTTGAAGGCATTGAATTAACTTGGATATAGTCAGGTGTGTTAACCACTCTTGTCGTACTTCTTCAATCCAATCAGGGACTGGTAAGGATAAGGAAAAGAGGGAGTCGTCCTCCTCATGTTGTCTTGAAAATGCTTCAACTATTGTATTGTCTTTGCCCTTTTTATATATGATTTCATAATCATAACCCAACATTTTGGTTGGCCACTTGTTTTGTTCTAGGGAGGATAACAACTGCTTCAAAAAATACTTCAGACTATGGTGATCTTTTTTGATCAGAAAACAATGACCGAAAAGATATGACTACCATGTGTGCAGCACTACATGGAGAATGGACATCATTTCTTTTTCATACATAGATCTGCCCAAATTGCGGCCACTCAATTCTTGGATAATAAAGGCCAGCGGTTGACCATCTTCTGTGAGCACTGTGTCGATGTCATTGCTAGAAGAATATGATTCTACCACAAAGGTTTTGTCGAAGTCAGAAGTTGCTTGGACATGAGTAGTGCACATGGCCCACTTTAAATCTGTGAAGGCTTGTTCGACAATAGGTGTCCAATGAAATGCATTTTTCTTCAGAAGGTCAATCAAGGGCTTAGGAATTTTTCCATAATGGTGTACAAACTTCCTATAATATCCCGTGAGACCTAGGAAACCCCTTAGGCACTGTAAGGTCGTGGGTCGTGGCCACTCCTGCATAGCTTGTATCATTTTGGGGTCCACTTTTACCCCTTCTCTACCCACAATGTGTCCCAAGTATTCCACTTCACTGGCTCCAAGGGAACATTTGGAATTTTTGACAAAAAAATGGTTGTCCTAGAGAAAGTGAAGGACTCTATCCACATGGAAAAGGTGCCTATCCCAAGTGTAGTTGTAAATGAGAATGTCAGCAAAGACAACCAAGAAAAACATTCGAAGGTAAGGTTTCAATATTTTATTCATGAGACTTTGGAAGGTGGATGGGGCATTGCAAAGACCAAAAGGCATGGCCAATAATTTATAATGGCCTTCATGATTTCTGAAAGTGGTCTTTGGACTATCTCCCTCCTTCATCCAAACTTGGTGATAGCTGGAGCGAAGGTCTAATTTTGTGAAGACACAAGTGTTAACACAAAGAGCTGCAGACAGTTTCTTAAGAATCAAACAAAATTGAGGTTTACGCTCAAGAGCATTATGGTGTAAATCATGTGGCATTCTGCCCATGATTTCCATAGGGAAAACGAAAAGTTTGGAGGCCTAAGTAGCTCAAGCACCCTCCTGACATTTGTCCCACTCACATTCCACTCTCCCTTACACGTCACTTCCTCCCCGCCTATCACACCTCCCTCGTTCCTCTGCCACCTCTGCCTTTCACCACAACCTCGTCCTAGCCTCCGCTCCCTCAATCACTTCCTTCCACATGGTTGTCGCTCACTCGTTGGGCCATGCGAGTTTTCGCTAAGCACCTCACTCCACATCACCCCCACACATACTCTATCAGACTGCCACATGCAAAGCTCACATCGGTCACAGACAAAGACCATTCATGGCCTCGAGGCCTCAGGATGGACTCGTAGAAGTCATTGGCACCGTCTGAGAACAATTATGGGTGTTAGGCCCAGTCCTAATCCCAATGAAGATAGTTATTGAAGATTGTGGGCAGTAGTTGGGACCTTGCCTCATCCCATAAGTGGAAAACATTGCAGAGAGCAGCCATGAAGGCACACTTACGATCCGAAGCTTCCTTATGGACAATTTTTCTTGTAAAGCACATAACTATGCTTGTCTCGCGTCTGACATAATGAGGTCTACACAGCCTGATAGAGCGAGCACCGACTGAAGGCTTTGAAGGCAATGATATGATCACATTCCTGGTGGTTGCAACATTTTAGTATATATAGGCAGTTTTGATATTTTGTTAAGGTCAAATGGTTGAGCTAGGCTCCCTGCTATTGTAATATTTTTATGAAGAACACTGGTTCTCTGGTTATGTATTTGTTTTTTGAGACATCTTGGTTAATCTAAGTTAGCTTTCTTGCTCCATCTTATTTGTCTCTGATACTAAGAGAGTTCATGAATGAATGATTCACATGAATTGTTGTAACTGTATTATGATGAATGTTTGATTATAGTGTTGTTATAATTTCTTTAAGTTTCCTTCAAATTTGAATTCAAGAGGATCTTGCGTTTAAGTTTTTCCTCCTTAGGCTGTTGGAAGACTTGATGTCCATAACATACCTCTACACTCTCCTCACCAAATCCTCCCTCTATTCACCCTTACTCCAACTTACCGACTGAAGTTGATTCCAGAACTCAATTGCTTATGCATGCTAGTCCATATTTATGAGTTAGAACGTTATTTTCATTGAGTCCTCTCCATTTGACCTCTTAAAACTCAATTACACTTACACAAACTGATGGGTACTTGGCTTACCTTCTATGCAATATGAAGGTGAATTCTAGTGCTAACAACAAGCACCTTGGAGTTCATCCAACAGATCATCAATGACAGGAATGGGAAACTTATCTTTGATAGTTAGTTTATTTAGGGCACAAAATTTGGGACACATGTGCCAAGTACCTTCTTTCTTTAAGAACATCACCATGGGGGAATATTATGGGTTGGTACTAGGGTGAATTACCCCCACCTCTAGTAATTCCTATACCATCTTTTCTATTTCATTTTTTGAGCAAAAGGGTACCTGTAGGGACGTACATTGGGGGGTTGACTGCCAGGAAGCAGAGGGATGCAATGATCATGCTCACCCTTGGAGGGAGTTAAGGCTATGGGAACCTCAAAGACCTTGGGGTACTTGTCCAATATTAATTATAGGCTAGGAGGAACTACCAGAGAGGCTTGATCAATGACCTAGATGGCAAAAAAATGAACAATCACCCCATGGTGTCCTTTCTTCAACATTTTTTCCATCCTGTGAGAGTTGATGATTTCAAGGGAGCCCGCTTGGAAACCTCAGAGGGTATAGGTGTGAGCCTCTTGGTGGAAGCTCATAAAATAATTATTGATAATCCATAGTGATTGGTCCCAGAGTGCGAAGCCATTCCACGCCCAATACAATATCACAACCACCCATGACAATAGAGAACATGTGTGTTTTTAGATGATTATCACCCATTTGGAGTTTGGCATTCTAATTGCGGCCCCCACACTTCATCGTACCACCATTAGCAATGAGGATTTGAATATTAGAAACGGGGTGGACAAAACAATGGATTTTCTTAGCAAGCCTATGATGAATGAAATTATGGGTGCTACCACTATCAATCAACACCAAAACTGGCCTATATTTAATGTATCCCTTGATCTTCAATGCATGTGGGGCCGAAATTCTTGAGAGGGCATCAAGAGATTGTTGAAATATTGTAACTGCAAAGAGTATTCTAATTATTATTGAAGTATTATTCATTAGATCAATCCCCTTTTGCGGATTGATCATGTCAGGTATTGTAAATGACCAAATCCCCTTTTGCAGATTGGTCAAACCCTAATTGTAATAGGAAGAATGAGAAGTTGGCCCCAAAATATATTAAAGGTGGTTATAACCACACAAGATAAGAAGTCGACCCTGCTAGTGAAAAGACAACTCCATCCACAAGTGCCATATTGTATAAATAAAGAGGCTAGTGCCTCAATTGTTCACAAACTCACTTGTTCATCAGAGCACAAGTTTGGAGCTGCAGTTGGAGAATAAAGAAGAGAGAGAGAGGCACATTACTTGGAGAGGACTTTCTGTAGTGTTTGGTTTAGTTTTTGCTGGGTCTTCTCCCCCATGAGGGTTTCCTAGGATCAATGTTGTGTCTCTTGTGATTGTGTATTTCCTAGTGATCTTATATATGCTATGGTTATCTAGTGAATTGAAAAGAAACCTAATAATAGATTAAACCATAACATGGTATCAGAGCTAAGTTGAAGAGAGCATCTTTCACAAGAAGAAGAAAAACGTCATTGTTGCCATACATGAAAATTAGGGTTTTTTATTGAAGAAGATTTTCAACCTCAAAACCATCTAGAAAAGTGTGCCCTAACCCAAGGAATTCTTTGGCACCTTCAATGCAACTTTTCAGTGGGTAGATCTCCTGGAAAGTGAAACCCTAGTTTTCACAAAGTACCAGAAGTACCAGAAAACTAGAAGCACCAGTCCAAAAATCCGCTGGTCAAGTTTGAGTGGGTAAAATTTGGATTTTTAGAAATCTGATTGCACCAACTTACTCGCCTCAGCTAAGCACATCTATCACCTGGATCAGAATTTCAAAATTTGAAGTTTGAAAATTTAGGGTTTCCTCATAAAACCCTAAGTTGCAGTTGCAGTCTCAAAACCAGTTGCAATATCAATTACAGTTGCAGTACTAGTTGAAGTATGAGTCGTAGTACCGGTTGCAGTCACACTTGAAGTTTTTAAGAGTTGGTGATCATTGTCGCTGCTACCAGATGATGCCACTACCCGCAAATGCTATAGGAGGTATGTACTCACATATGTTTAAATTGTTAAGCTTTAAAGGGTATTTGCAGGAGAAGGGATCTCTTGCCATAGATACAGAAGTATCTGAAGATCCAACACATTCAGAGGAATAATGCAACTCGGGTTTGATTATTTTGATAAGCATCTATTTGTTATGACATTATTTTGATCAATGTTGCATGTTGAAGCTATGACCATCATACTAACCTTTGGTCAAAATTAAAGTCAGGGTATTAGATGGATTAAAGTTGATTCTCTAACCCAACCTTCTGTCAAGATAGCATATTGTCTTAGTACAAAAGATAGGTTGAAGAAAGCACTTGTCATCTTGAGTGAAGGAGACTCGGAAGAAAAGCAACACCCTCATTCTTGAGGACAAGGCTCGAGGCTCCAGGTTTGATTGATTAAGTTGATAAGATTCAAAGTTGCACTTGGCAAGTTGATGACTAACCCTTTATAAGTAAACACTATAGTTGAGATAACAGTCCTTGAAAAGTATTATACTTGGTAGCATGTGAGCATATTGAGATAAATGCTTGATGTCATTATTTTCCTGATATAACTAACATCTCCTTTAGGAAAAACCTCTTGTGTTAGTTCCAGGTTGCCATGGAGGAATGTTTGATCACAACACTATAAGAGTGTTGACCTCATTTCGTATTGTGTTTCTTACTTTTGATCTTTGCTTCAGATAAGTCACAAGTGATAGCTCTAAAGGAGCCAATTTGATGATTATCTGTGCTATTGTTTTATCTACTATTATCAAAAGAGTATTACTCTTGCTCGTTGTTTTGTTGACCTTGTTTCAGGTCATAGGTGATAACCCTGAGGAAGCTATAATGAAGGTTGCAAGAAGGAAACATATCAGATGAGATATGAAGCAGACTATGTACATGACCATATACACTCATGTACCAAAGACGATGAAGAAGAAGCTATCTCTTAAGATTCAGAGTATCTCATATGAAGATTGATTAAAAGGAGCATAAGGCTCCAAAGATGATCGAACATTAGAACGAGAAGCACATTTCGTTTGAAGCCTGACTTTGTATTTCATATTTATACTTGGTATTCAACACCAAGTATACCCTGTAAGAGATGATGAAGTCCTTGTAGACTCAGAAGAAATCAAGAGTAAGCCTGATCTCATAAAGGATCAGATGAAGAGACAACTCCCAGGACTGGGAGACAGATGCCGTGAGAAGACTAGATCATAGCTTCAGAAACTTTTAGGAGATATGAAATATCCTGGAAAGATTCCCTTGTTTTAGTAACAGAGAAGAAAGCCAGTCAGAAAGATTAGGATATGGATTCTTCCGTGAGACTAGAAGAGAAGTCAGTATTGACTTCCAAGATTGATCTATACAGATCAAGCATATTGCAGATGTTCAAAGCTTGATGTGTGTCTAAGAGGATTTTCCCATCAAGAGAGAGAATACTATGATGAGACACTTACTCCAGTTATTGAAGAAATAGTTCCAGTATTTATAGAGACAACCAGAACAATCATGATTCATATATAGTATGAGATGTAGGGGGAGCAATCCCCATATTTAAAATCAAGTGACAGTTGTTGCATTACATTAGTTGGGTCATGGAGACATGACTACAATGAAAGATAAAGTTACCTCCATGAAAGAAGAAGATCTAGCTTTAGTATCAGTTATTGAGCCACTCTCAATTTCAGATGAAGTTGTTGCCATGATGGAGTACAGGAATTACTTTCAGATTTTAGCAGTCACAGTGAGAATGGAGCAACCATTCTCAGCTTTAGAGTAGGAGCAGGTGCAGAGTCTCAGTTCCATAAGGAATAGTTGCAGAAAGAGGAGAGGACATTCTCTCAATCAGTGAGACAGATAGTGCTTTGTAGAAAGCACATAGAGCTAGCACATGATTGTGCAGATTGAGTTGCAGCTGAGCAAGTGTACTAGATTGGTACAATGTAATGAGAAAAAATGAGTTGAAGATCTAAGATAGAAAGACTCATGTTTTCCAGTTGAAGAAGGATCTCTACGTATTGAAGCAAGCTCCTATAGCTTGATATGGCATAATTTACAGTTTCTTGAAGAGCTTGGGGTTTACCAAGAGAAAAGTTGATTCTAACCTTTATCTCAAGGTTATGAATGATGAGCCACTGATGTTACTACTATATGTATATGATGTATTCTTGATAATATGAAGAAAATCTCATCACAGATTGCAGAAGAAGCTCGCCACAGAGTTTGATGGAAGACCTAAATGCATTATCTCTTAGGTCTTGAAGTTTGGTAGAGCACAGAGAAGATCTTCCTTAATCAAGGGAAGTATGCAATTAAAATTGAAAAGGGTTGACATGTTGAAATGCAAATCCATGTACACACCCATGGAAACAAAGTTGAAGCTCCTGGTAGATACCTCGTCAGAATTGGTTGATGCTACACTGTTCAGACAAATTACTATTTCAGTGATGTATCTGATGAATACCAGGCTAGATATATGTTTTGCCTTGAGTCGGTATCTAGTATAAGCCAAACATGTTCACCTAGTTGTTGCAAAACATGTGATGTGGTACCTTAAGGGTACATTAGATTATGGTCTCAGTTATGATGGAGATCAAGACTTCAGACTGAGTGGGTACACTAAATCAGATTGGGCTGGAAGTGTCTTTGACTGGAAGAGCACTTCATGATGTTGTTTCAGTTTGGGATTAGCCATGATCCCATGGTATATTAGGAAACAATAAAGCATTTCTCTCAGTACAATGAAAGCATAATATATTGTTGCGTGTTCTGCCAGTTGTGAAGCCATATGGCTTCGTAAGTTATTGACTGGTCTATTCAGCCTAGAGATAGAAGCAACCACGATCCTATGTGATATCCAGAGTTGTATAAAGATGACAGAGAACCCTGTGTTCCATGACAAGACAAAACACATAGAGATCCGATATCATTACATCCGTGACATGGTGCAGAGAGGAGCCATAAAACTCCAATATGTTAGCACAAATGAACAAGTTGTTGATGTGTTGACCAAACCTCTATCTCGTGTAAAGTTTGAGCACTTTTGAGATAAGCTTGGTACAGTTCGAAAGGACCTCCCTCAAAAGGGGGAGTAGTGTTGTGTTGATGTGCCAACCTAGTGCTGTGATTCCAGCTTAATTGCTGTGCGGTGTTGCCAGCTTAATTGTTGTGTTGTGATTCCAACTTAATTGTTGTGTGGTGTTGCAAGCTTAATTGTTGTGTTGAGATTCCAACTTAATTGTTGTGTGGTGTTGCCAGCTTAATTGTTGTGTGGTGTTGCTAGCTTAATTGTTGTGTTGTGATTCCAGCTTAATTGTTGTGTGGTGTTGCCAGCTTAATTGTTGTGTTGAGATTCCAACTTAATTGTTTTGTTGAGATTCCATCTTAATTGTTGTGTGGTGTTGCCAGCTTAATTGTTGTGTTGAGATTCCAGCTTAAWTGTTGTGTGGTGTTGCCAGCTTAATTGTTGTGCTGTGATGCCAGCTTAATTGTTGTGYTGTGATGCCAGCTTAATTGTTGTGATGATGTGTCAGCTTAATTGTTGTGTGGTGTTGCTAGCTTAATTGTTGTGATGATGTGCCAACTTAATTGCTATGATGCCAGCCTCATACCGATGACATGCAAGCCTCGTGYTGTGATGATGTGCMAGCCTCATGYTGTGATGTCAACTTCATGATGATGATATTGTGTAGCCAGCTTCATGCTGTGATGCCATCCTCGTGCTGAAGAMTCTCAGCCTAGTGCTGATGTTGATGATGCTCCAGACTTCGTGTTGTGATGTTGTTGTTGTTGATGATGCTCCAGCCTTTGTGCYGTGATATTGYTGTTTTTGATGTTGTATCAACCTTGTGTTGTTATTGATGATGATGATGTATTAGTGTTATACTAATCCATGTTGATGCAGTTGATGATGATGATGCCACTTCAGCTTCTTGCTGAATTTGATGATGATGATGCCACTTCAGCTTCTTGTTGAAGAAGATGATGATGATGCCACTTCAGCTTCTTGTTGAAGATGATGATGATGATGCCACTTTAGCTTCTTGCTGAAGATGATGATGATGATGCCACTTCAGCTCCTTGCTGAAGATGATTATGATGATGATGATGTTATTTCATCTTTCATGCTGAAGATGATGATGTTACTTTAGCCTCACGCTGAAGATGATGATGATGTTACCTTAGCCTCATGTTGATGAGGATGATGATGCCATTCCGGCTCCCTGTTGAGAATGATGATATTGATGATGAGAAAAACTTCTGATGATTTATAGATATGTTAGTCAGTGTTCCAAGATGTTGTTGATGATGCTGCCCTCTCTCTCGCCTGATGTTGTTGTAGAATACCCTTCTTGTTAAGGGGGAGTGTTGAAATATTGTAACTGCAAAGAGTATTCTAATTATTATTGATGTGTTATTCATTAGATCAATCCCCTTTTGTGGATTGATCATGTCGGGTATTGTAAATGACCAAATCCCCTTTTGCGGATTGGTCAAACCCTAATTGTAATAGGCAGAATGAGAAGTCGGCCCCAGAATATACTAAAGGTGATTATAACCACCCATAATAAGAAGTCGGCCCTGCCAGTGAAAAGACACCTCCATCCACACGTACCAAATTGTATAAATAAAGAGGCTAGCACCTCATTTGTCCACACACTCACTTGTTCATCAAAGTGCAAGTTTGGAGTTGCAGTTGGAGAAGAAGGAAGAGAGAGAGTGGCACATTATTTGGAGAGGACTTTCTGTAGTGTTTGGTTTATTCTCTTGGCATTGTATTGGCTATCTATATTAAGGAAGTTTTTGCTGGGTTTTATCCCCCGTGAGGGTTTCCCAGGATAAATGTTGTGTCTCTTGTGATTGTGTATTTCTCAGTGATCATATCTATGCTATGGTTATCTAGTGAATTGAAAAGAAACCTAATAATAGCTTAAACCTTAACATAGATATGATAGGTTCCTTTGGCTCCACATGGGTTGTAACATAATCTTCTGCGTGAACACTGGGTTGAGGATCCTTTGGGTCAAGAGTCTCATCTAATGGTATGCCTTCATAGGAAGAGGAAGCTAATGCATAAATCTGAAAGAACTTTTGTTCCCTACATTTATGTCCCAGCGAGTACTTTTCACCACAACAATAGCAAAGTCCTTGCTTGCGACGCTCCACCATTTATCCGGGAGAGACCTTTTAGACCTTCAAGGTTTGTGTTGGAGTTGGGTGAGCCCCGGGGTGAGTATGGTTGGTAAATGTAGCCTTCAGGGGTGGAGCCTGAAGGATGGTCTCTACTTCTAGTGCTAATTGGCATGCATGCAACCAAGTAGTATGATGATGCATGCTCACATGAGAATTGATGGACTCCTTTAAGCCACTGATAAAACATTCAATGTAAAATTCATCAGATAAGCCCTCAATTATGATAGGAAATTGTTCAAACGTTGTGATGAAGTCTGATACTAATCAAGTCTGGCGTAGGTTAGTGAGGTTTCCCAAAAAATGAGATTCTCGATCAAAACGAGCACAAATTGCTTTGGTGAACATGTTCCAAGTGTGGAGTCCATGATAACATTTCTTATGCCACTGCCACCACTGCCATGGAGTTTGTTCTTGATCCATGTACATAACCCCTACATGGAGTTTGGTCTCATCATCCCTAATATCATGGAGGGAGAAGTATTGTTCCATTTGAGACACCCACTATGTTGGGTTGGATCCATCAAATTTATGAATGTCAACTTTGGGCACCTTATTCCAAGAGTGTGTAGAACCCCAAGGGGAGTGGGATGACTAAGTATGATCATACTGGGAAGACTGTGGGTTAGCGGGGTTGTGCTCAACATGCTTACCCTTGAGGATTTGCATCATATTCTTGAGTTGCTGGGTTATGGAAGCTTGGAAGTCATTGTGCATGGCGATAAGTTTCTCCTCTAGAAATGACGTCCTAGAGTCCATGTATTCATGGCTCTAAGAGGATGTGGTAGGCATTGTGGAGGTTTGGGTAGAAGTGAGGTGTCGGGATTGAAATCTAGGCCACAAAAATTGATAGGTAACAGGGTGATCAAGATAAAGAGAGGAATCCAATGGGATAGGTCTCGAATAATGGTGTCCCATAAAGGGTTGGGTCCACGAGGAAAAAAAGTCTTAAAAGTGAAGGGTACCATTGCGATTTAAATGAACATAGGAATCCAATGGACCAGGTCACAAATAAGGGTGTGGTTGGGCCCCAAAATATTTTTTTTTTACTCCTGCAGAGTTATACTTTGCCTTGAATACTTCTGCAGTGGTAGAATTTCCAAATTCTCAATAATAAAAAATGTCAGTAGAGAGTGTTTCTGCAATGAAAAATTTAGCAGGGGTTAAGTTGCACCGTAATAGATCAGTTGTTGCCGTCCATATGGTTAGGGTTTGTAGGGTGTTTACAAGCAAGGGTTTTCCTTGTGCTATAACTCTCTTATATATGTGCAGGGTCAAATAGTAGTACTCGACCAATCATCAGGGCATGAACTAAGGAGGCTAGACCGTACCCTTAGTCGTACTACCCGATTACCCAGGTACTAGAGAGTATCTTTCTAGTGATGTTCTCGGTGACACTATAGCAGTTAGGTGGTCAATCGGTTTATCTATGGAGGGCTTCAAGATATCTAGGTTGATCCGTATACATGTGTTGTCTGATACACTACCACTCGAAGGGGTACCAACATGGGTTACAAGGGTGTCCAACAA
>ML802291.1:297625-309087 GCA_009831015.1 Picea engelmannii
TTGTTTCATGGTTGTTAATGTTCAAAACCCTTGGAGGAGTATAAACGCATACATTCTCCATCAAGGTCCATTATTTGTTTTGGAAAAGCTACTTAACAAGGTTGCTAAGAGGAGTAAAAGGGATTACACCCTCCTGGATTTACCTAGCTGGTTTGTTTTCCCTAGGGAGTAAAAAGGATTACACCCCTAGGGAGGTAACACAACTAGCTCTTACAACAAGAGACTCCATAACCCAATTAATAAAGCACTAATCTAAATTGCATTGGAGAAATAAAATCATTGCATTGATAAACATGGATTTTGGAGATATTGCATTTGTTCAAGTTGGAATCAATTTTACATGCTACAAGATTGCTTGATCCACTAGGGAATTTAGCTTAGCCAAGTGATTCTCATTGTTGTTATAATTTAAATCTACAAGCATTAGGGCTGCAACAAATCACTCTTTAATAATTTTTGCAACTCTTTCTACCCTTGAAAATTGCAAGTAGCTTGTCAAGGGCTATTATTTGAGTGCTTTGGCAAGAGTTTGATACAACCACAAAGATGCCCTAATGTATTGCTGATAACATTATTTTGCAACCCTCTTTCACCATCAAAACGTGTGTGTTAGTATTGGGATGTTACCTACATGTTAAATACTTGATTGCTCAATAATTATTTGGTGTTTTGCATGGTTAATTTTGCAGCTATTAACATTTTATATTTATGATATACATAGATCTTAATTCTACTACAATTTTTGGATAACAAGGTTTCTTACTTGTTCCCCTTTGGTTTAAGGTTTGTGTATCTATATTGTGTCTTGTTCCGGGCAGGTTTAATATTGTCTTGCAGGTACACCATACTTTGGTAACCATCCTTCATCAACAAGACTCTTCTCCAATCCTTTATCCTTCTCCAAATCCAACCCATAAGGATTTTCACCATTATTTTCTCGCTTTCCATCTCAATCCCCCTAGGGTCACAGGGATTCCCTCCTTGTGGTGATTTACCATCACTAAAGTGAGGGGAGTGTCTATCTATAGTGACAATGGATAGATACTCCCATAGTTGTCACACTCTTGTGGTTTGGGTCAGGCTTTGTCCAACCTACAATTTGTGCGATAACATATTGCAAGGGAAAATTTAAGGGGTCGACCATCTTATCTAGAGACATGGATTTTCATTGGAGTCTTTTGGATGACTAGGGTTTCCAGATAAATATGGCTAGCGAAGTTTTATTTTATCATCACATATTCTCACCTTTTGTGAGAGAACAAATCTAAAGTTTTTTCTTTTTTAGGGTCATTGGTTCTTTTACCTTATGCACTATCTCTTGGAGGTCAAGTGTGGATGCTTATTTGTTGATTTTTGGATGGTGTTGTTGCAATTAAGGTTTATTCTTGTCGTATCTCGGTGAAGTAAGTAAATTTTTGCAACTTCATTTTATGCTATTGAATGTTTCATGGTGAATTTTACTTGTTCATATTAAAGATCTTGCTCGATAAAACCCTAAGAGAGTATCATAAGTGCTTCCTCCTCTCACAAGGTTAATTTCATCCATAAATTTGTGAAGGAAATCCTACATAGGGTTAGACTTCTAAAGCCCTAAAGTGCTAGCACTTTAGGAGTTTAATTCTAGACTCTTGATTGTAACCTGGTTGAAGTACCTAATAAGGGAGAAAAGGTTGTAAGAGCCCAAAAGTGCTTGCACTCTAGCAATCCTTCTCCTCAAAGTTTGAACCCTAAGGCCCTAATGTGCTAGCACCTTGGATTTCAAACCCTACCTCATAGCCTTTGCTAACTTCATCTCCAAAATATATTGCATTGTTGTTCTCAAGACTCCATAGCCCTAAGGCACTAATCATTAAAACTTTCTTGTGGTGAAAGTGATAAAAAAACTCTTTATTCTCCATCTCCCAAGCTATCGACTAACTTAACTAACACTAACCTAAGCTAATTTGATTGAACTTGTTGTTGTTGCAAAATCATGCTACAACCATCTAAATGCTCTCTTATTTGATGCATACATTGATATAAAGGTGGCCTAAACTTATCAAAATTGCATATAACAATTGAGTTTTAATCTACTAAGTTAATGTTGAATTTCTATTGTCAATTGTTGCATTTATGAGGTATATTTATTGTTGTTGTTACACATTTGTACTTGTTGTTATAAACTATTGTATTGTTGTGATTTTGTACCAACTATAGCAAATTATCATTGTCTAGTGTCTTATGAGGTTTCTATTGCATGTTTATACTTGGAAATCAATCATATATATGCTATACGTGTTCTTGTTCTGGGTAGGTACTCAAATAGCTCCATACTTCATCCATTTCATAGACCTAGACTGTTCATTAGGTGATCAAGAGAGGGGGGGTAGGATTGGCTAACAAACTTTCTACTTTGATCCTTTGAGGTCATCGAGGAAGCCTCCCATGTGGTGGAGCTCCTCCACCACTAAAACGAGGGGATTTCTTACTAAGGTGACAATGGTAGGATATCCTATAGTTACGATAGATTTGGTGATCTTATGTTGGGATTTGGACAACTACAAATCATGTGATAACATTTTGGCACTGTTGTCGAGGAGGATTGAGTCATTCTCCTCAACGACATATCATTTGGTAAGCTTCTCCCAAAGCCTCTATCTTACAATATTACCTGGCGACTCCACTGAGGGAGATTCTGTCACCTTCCTTTGATGATCTAGGGTGGATCATATGGAAACTCCACAAACTCCAAGGAGGTACACTAACCCTCCTAAGACATACAAGAGAAGGATTCCACGTAACTCACCCGTGGTGAAATCCTTTTTTGGTGGAAACCTTTCTTTGAACACAATGGCTCAAAATAAATGGGCATCCAAACTCTTCAAGCCTTTGGACATGTTAGCTATCCAAGGCTACACTCGACAAATGCCTCCCAAGTATGAGAAATGGTTGCCCAAGTTCTCTGGTAATTATGTGACCAATGTTGAAGAGCATATGAGTAATTTTTGGGCCTTCTTTCAACTAAATCCAGTAAGTGATGATGTTGAATATTTAGTGATGAGACTTTTCTCTGCCACTCTTCATGATGGTGTTATAAGATGGTATGAAAGTCTCCCCGATAAGAGCATCAAGGCCATGGATTAACTAGAAGAAACCTTCCTTGAGAGGTGGAGTGCCAAAGAAGATACATACATGTTTTTGACAAAACTTACTGGGATCATAAAGTTTGAAAATGAGATGGTTAAAGAGTTGCATGCCAAATTTGAGAAGTTGCTTCAGCAAATATTTAAAATCCATCACCCTGGAGGAGATTACCTTCTCTTCCTGTAGTTTAAAGCTTATCCAGGGCACTTTGGATTCTTGCTCAGGGACAAAGGTCCAAAGACCATTCAAGAAGCCTGAGAAATGGCTACAAATATTGAGGCTAATATTTCATCGTGCAAGGTAGAACCTTTTTATGCCCCAAGAGATAAAACAAATACCAAACCCATGGTAGTGAACAACACTGAACCAACTCAAGATATTAGTGGTGCATTGATGAATTGAAGAGACCATGAATGATATGGAAAGAAATCATAGCTTGATGATGAACAAAATCACCAATTTGTAAAGGGAACAAAAACAAGCCCCTAATCCCCCTTTCAAGGGATAGCCTCCAAATCCTAGCCAAGGATGGAAACCTCATAATGAACAAAAGGTTCCCAACATTCTTTCCCCCTCAAACATTGTAGACGAGGCTCCTTGGTGTCTACCATGTAGGGATGCACATTGGGAACATGAAATCCCAATGAACAATAGGGAACCTTATCAAATGAATACTTTGAGTGTCATGAACCATATATTTAGTGTGTCCCTCCAAACATACCCCAACATCACACATAAACAACATGAGAAGGGCAAGAAAGAAGAAACTAGAAGGGTTAGGAAGGAAGTTATAAACAACCTATATGAGGAGTCAAGAGAGAAACTTAAAAAAAGGGAATTACAACTGTACACGAGACAAAAGAGAGCAACTCTAGTACCTCTCACCGATCCTAAGCTCCCTCAACAAAAGCTTCCTCCTCCACTAGTAAGTAGGATTCTTCCTACCCCTACTCTGCCAAAGACAAATAATTTTGACTTGAACATCGATT
The DNA here is from genome assembly GCA_009831015.1 of Picea engelmannii. NCBI lineage: Eukaryota > Viridiplantae > Streptophyta > Pinopsida > Pinales > Pinaceae > Picea > Picea engelmannii. Next base: position 301,738 of record ML802291.1, read on the forward strand.
TAGATAGTGTATTGGCAAAGATCAACATGACAATGCCTCTGAAAGAGACAATTAAGATTCCTTCGATGAGAAGAAGGTTCGAAAGATTCTTCAAGGTACGAAGTGAACCTATGGACCCTCCTATAATGCTACAAACTAATCATTTCAAGGTGCAATATGATGAGCACCAACCATTCTTCATGGCATTGCAAGTGAATAATAAGCGCTTGAAAAATTGTATGCTTGACTTGGTTGCATTTGAAAATATGATGTCCTTAAAAGTAATGAAGTAGTTGGGCTTGTAAACCACAAGGCCTTACATGAATGTGTGCGGAAGTGAGTCTAGGTACATTCCCACTAATGGTTTGATAGAGAATGTCAAGGTCCACCTTGCTCGATATCTTAATATAGTCCTCCTGATGGACATTGTGGTTGTAGATGTCCTTGATGTATGGGGAATGCCCTTGTATAGGAAATTTGTTGCAACATTGGGTGGCACATTACAGATGGATTTGACCGGTATTAATATACCTATGGATGATGATACTTATCCCCGACTAAACAACATGCGCATGAAAAAGACTCATGCTGAAGAGTTTGAAATTGACTCTGAAATAAAGGAAATACTTGAAGAAACCAATGAATCTCTTCCAGATTTTTCTCTAAATGATTTACCTTTCACCAAGGAAGAAGACTTCAATGACATAGAATGGCCATAGAAGGAAGACAACCAACAACTGTTATACAAGTGTAAGGAAAATGAGGTTGGCTCAGTCAAAGTTCTAAAGAAAGAAGATAAAGACCTATTGATTATATTAAGCCAAGATGATGTCCTTACTACAAAATCCCACCCCCCTCCCTCAGGACAATACATCAGAGTGATACAAGAAGCAATGGATTTCAAAGGCAGGGATTATAAATGAGGATATTTGGTTTTGATGTGGGATACGAAGATTGGCCAAGCCAATATCCATAAGGAATCTGAGAAAATTTGGTTGGGTCCCTTCAAGATTGGAAGAAAGTCTCTCGATGATTCTTATTAGCTATCCACACTGCAGGGAAGGAGGCATCCATTACTAGTTAGTGGGAACCTTCTCAAATCCCATTATGGGGGAAATACTTAACTTCTTTGATTAACCTAGATTAGAGTAGGCATTTTCATCCTGTATTGCATTGCATATATGTTGCATCATGCATATCATGGTAGTGTAGTTTCATCTTGCTTGGATTTGCATACATGCTTATGATTTACATATTCTTTTCTTGCATCATTGCATACTATTATGTCATATTCTTTTCTCATATGAACAAGGGGTGAGTTACACCACCCTTCATATTGCAACAATTTACTTGAGTTTTGTAGGCATAGGTCATACTAAGAGATGTTGAGGATCTCATGCGCTCTAGGGTGAGCACATGTCCCCATGTAAGAGCCAGATGTTACCCACTAGTCTAGGGGTGACTAAGTAGAAGATGTCTCGAGGCCCACATGTAGAAGACATGGAGTGCCAAGAGTCTGATGCCTGGTACAACCCGTAGAACCCCTCTACTTTACCACAGAGAAACATCCACTACACTAACTTCGCTCCAAGAAGACAATTGGTATTGCTTCATGAGGTAACAAGTCCAGTCTCATAGTAAGTGTCATTTAAATGTTTGAAGCATTTGAACATGTTGCAAAGAATAATTTATTGATTATGGAACATTTGCTAGGAAATTATACCTTTTTCCTAATTTCACGTTTGTGGATGGCATGGTTTCTTAGTAAGTAGGTCATGCCTCAAGAAAGGGGTTTCCATTGGTTAGTTCCTTAAAGAGTCATCGTACCATCCCCACTCATACTTACCACTTTCCACACTTCTTCCCCTTTTGTTTCCTTGTCTTTTGGGATTATGGGCTCGTTGACCCCAAGAAGGGCTTGTACCTAATTTCATGGGAAGAAGGGGCTAAAGGCCCAAAGGTTTTGTAGCTGAAAAAAGTTAAAATCCAATCATTATCCTTCCAGATGTTTTCCCCAAGGTCCTGTGAGCAATGAAAAGCTACTCCATAAAAATCAAGGACCTTCTAGAACATATAATCAATAAGTGTCCTGCTTGTTGGCGAAATGGATTTTGCGGTGTCCTTTACTTTCCATTGCATATGGCACTTGATGTGTTCCTAAATCCAAGTGTAATTGTAGTGCTCTTTACTTTCCATTTCACATAACACTCAATGTTCATACCACAATAAATTAAATCCAAGGGCTTGGAAAAATGTTGCATTGCAAATGAAGGAGGCAACACATTATCCACAAAGGCACCCATAAAATGAGACAGTACAAACCCTTGTATGTCAAGAACCCCATGCCTATAATTCTTGCCCTGTTGTTGGGAAATAACACCCTACGGACTAACAATCTAGGGCTAAACTTGCATGCAGATCATGACCTTAAAGAAATCACTTTTAACCTATCACCCCAAAACTCAAACCCCTTTTTTGACATACAATCTTGGAAGAGACCTACTAACCTTTTTACTGATGTTTGGTGTAGATCCTTCRTTGCGMTTTGTCCRCTTGCTTGCGCTGCTCCTTCCAAAGACAATCCTGCAATCAAGACAAAACACTACGCATGCATGCTATTTTTCTACTTGAGGGTTAGAGATTAAGCATAAATCAAATAAAACATATATAACTCATGCATTGGGATGGAAAAAGTATTCTTTTATTAATCTCAAGATGAATCAACTTACAATAATGATAGAGACCGACCACCGTTCCTCGATCCTGATCCTGGGCTCCTCCTCTTCTTTGTCCTCCAATTGCTTTGCTTGAATTCTCCTTAGGCTAGAGGAAAGGCTAAAGGGTTGGGACAAATGGATTCGGCAAATGGGCAGAGTTTCTTTGCTATAATTTTCCCTTCTCCAAATAGTACCCCTACCCCTTCTTTTATAGGCTAGAAGGAGCTAGGGTTTTGGATGAACTCTCGGCCATGCATGGCCGAGAGTTTCAGTTAACTGACCGATAGCTTTTTGTCCCGTCGGCAACTTTCCTATTTTTTTGCTTTGTTAGGTAAACACGGGCTATAGTAGGCCAGCCAGTGTTCCAACGCATGCAGTAGTAGGCCTGCCAACGTTCCAACGCGTGCAGTAGTGGTTTAGGGCACGTGTCACTTGTTTTAAGAGGATTTTTAAGAGTTTATTCAGCATGGCTTTGGCAAGGAAGGGATATGAGTTGGCCTGATTCCAGGTAAGCATGTGTGGTGCAATTTAGGGTTATAACATGCCCCAATCCACCTCATATTCATTTCATGACTTAGATGGGGTATTATTGGGAAACATCCCATGACTTTGGGATTGGCTTACCCAATAGGGCACCATGACACCCCTCCCATACCTAAATTAGGAAAAACTTATAAGTTCTTTGAGCATTTGTTTAGTTTGAAAAGGGGGGTTTGATGCACATGTTTGGGTGGTTCTTGTATTAAATGTGTCTTAATTGGCATGATACTTGTGACTTGTGGACCCCTGGAGAGCGTACTTGTTTGTCTTTGTAAGACCTTGCCCACAATATGGATGCTAGACCCCACATGAAGAAGACCATGGATGATGAACGTTGCACCTAGAGGACAAAGAATGTTGCCTTTGGAGGAACCTTGGAATCACCAGAGGACAAGGTTGCACCCTTCTCTACTTGGACATTAGCCTTTGTAGGCCTAGGACATCACCTCCTAGCCCTTGGCATCACCTTTGAGGGTTGGGGTTTGATGGATGAGATGGTTGAAAAGGTGGCTTGGTAGGAGGAGACCATGTCAAGGTACTTTGGGCATGAAACATGGCATTTGGAAGCCCAACGTCTCCCTCACCATGCTTGACGTTGCACTTGGAGATCCTACGTCACCCTCTTAGGGCATGACATCACCCTTCTAAGGTTTTATTTCATGTAAAAATATTAAATTTTGTATATTGCAGGGGAAAATTTAAGGGGTTGGCCCTCTTATGTAGAGACATGACTTTTCATTGGAGTCTTTTGGATGACTAGGGATTCCATATAAATATGTCTAGCCAAGTGTTACAGAAATATTCCCATGCAAACAAGTGAGATTTCCCTTGGATTATAGACCCCTATACCAAGACAAAAAATTATATTTGGACACTACCATTCCTATAGATTCATTTTATCCATGAAAAAAGAGATAAGGAGGGGAAGTATGATGTACCTCATTTATGACGTGTGTCCAATCTACTCTAATCCAGGAGCTCCAAACAATACCTGCAATGGACAAGAAGAGACAAACAACTATCTCATACTCTAATGGATTAGACAAAATGAATTTATCTATGCATATTAATACAACCATAGACAAGCACATGTAAACACACACTTGAAGGAAATAGGCCAAGTATATTAATGAGAACTTAGAAAGGAAAACTTACAATATTTAGATGGTGTTGCAAAAGCCTCTCCAAGTCCTCCTCGTCCAACCCTTGCTCAAAAGATCCACAAACAAAATAACAATGCTTTGTTGATTTCTCCTCCTTTTCACCATGGAAATGCCTCTATTTATAGGATTTGAGAGGCTCAACAACCTTGATTATATTTGGAATTGGTTGAGGATATGGCTCCATTAGTTGTGATATATTCCTTAGATGCAGCCCTGGAGTCATATTCGAGCCAAACTAACCCAACCCATCCATAGTTGTATTTAGAGGAAAGTGGGATTTCCTCCAATATTCCCTCAACGAACTCAGCGCTCCCTTAAAGTGGATAACAAAGCACAATAGCGCCCCCTTAAGATGGACAAGGAGCACTAACGCTCCCTATGATCAAGGGAGTGATGATCTTTCAAAATGTCACCGAAATGAGCAATTCCCTAGGTAAAATACTTGTTCCGATTGTCAGATGATCGACCTTCTTCATCTAACATGTTTTAGGGGTTGTAGCTAGTGTTTTTATGGTGTTGTTCGAGATGTGACACTTAGGGAAAGTGAATGCGACACTTGAGATAATAAAAGTGCAATATGTGTGACACTTATGAAACTTGCGACAATGAAAGTACGACTCTGTCAAAGTGAGGAATTTTGATGTGTAACAGATTAACGCCTAAAATGTGAAGGTAGAAGAGGAATGTTAATGGCCGAAACACTTTGTAGAATATTCGAAGCAAGGGTATGGAGTTGGAGAACTTGGTAGAAACTGAAAAAAACCAATAAACAATGTTAATATGTGTTCCATCCCTGAGTCAGGCATACCTATGCTTGGAATACAAGTGACTCAAATCATGACCGCCAATAAATACATTGCGGATCCATGATGATATTGACTAAGGAGATGGACACCAAAGATACAATGTCGATTCATCCCTCTATGACCTAAGTTGTTCGTAGCCACGGAAAAATACACAATGGAGCTACGATGTGATAAGAACATAGCCATAGACCAATACAAAGTGGATCTATGATAAAACATGTATATCAATCAAATAATCTCCATCACAACATCGATGAAGTGTATATGCAGATGAATACTCAACCCAAGGTCTTCGTCCTGATCCTATAACAATACAATTTTGTCCATAAATGATTTGACGTTGAACATGGAAGAAACCACTTGATTATCGGTCATTGAGGTATATCGTTAACAAGCACGATAGAAATTACCATTGATGTCGATGTCTCTAAAGTTACTTTAAAGTACAATCCAGTGAATGTGAATAATGAACTGAAGTCTAACATTTGTGGAATCAATCGGTCATGGTCATTGATGTATACCCACTGCCGAATGCGAGGATGCCTGCCATTGAGGTATGTAGGTCCCAAGGTACTAATGTGTTCCTAAGTCTATTTCCAGGATAATTTGTTGAAGTCGACAGGAAAAGACTCGTCAAAGGAGGGCATTGATGTATCCCCCATCAATTGACATGAAACTTGTCACATGAAAGTGATAAAATATAGTAGATAAAAATGAGCTAACATGGGTATGGGAACTGGTAATATTGTAGATGGATGGATTTTGAGTTGAGAACTTCCCTTGAACACTAAGGCATGACATAAGACTTGGCAACATAGACTCAAAGTGGACCAAAACATAATGCGACAAGTGTTGGGGCATTATTTGGATGGGCCAAAGGAGTAGAAAGACTTATAGGATTGGTTCAATGTGGAGGCAAATATATTATCCAAGTGTATGGTGAGGTGAAAACAAGTGTCATGTTCAAGGGAGACCATAAGAGATTCCTTAAAAGATCTCAAGAAAGTCAACCCACGTCCTTAAAATTTTCCCCCATCCAGATAGATGAGTACCTATTTTTCGTTTAACAAGCTCGAGGAGGGTAACGCATGCTCGATATAACTCACCTTCGATAATTTCTTCTTCCTTTATTTAACGAACTGGAAGAAGTAAGAGTTCATTCCTAGATAGTCCCTTAAATGTGTAGTTTTGTGAGTCCAAAGAAGGAAAAACACAGTTGTTTTTCATGTTTAGGGAGTTTGAAATAACTTAAAGAAAACTCCAAGGGTATCCTTTTTCGTAATTTTAATCTACGGGGTCCAAAAATAATACGATGGAGAACTCTTCTAGTTGAGATTGACTAGAGCGTTCCTTTTTTTGTAGTTAGTCTGTTGGGACTGGAAAATGGGTAAACCACTGCCCAACAGACGACTCTTCATATTTTAGTGAGCTCGAAGTACGACGAAGTTTTCTCAATAGAGTTATAAGGTCATAAAAAAAATTATGCTCCGTATATACCTGCGTAAACAAATCATCATGGGCAAAAACACCAGCAATTCCTTTTAAAATTGACGATAATTGCATGCTTTCTTTCTCCATTTAAAATTGATGATAATTGCATGCTCCGTATATACCTGCGTAAACAAATCATTCTGGGCAAAAACGTTAGCAATTCCTTTTAAAATTGACGATAATCCCTCCCATCATTTTGCATGCTTTCTTTCTCATTTTCAGTTCTTATTTCATGAGTTTGGGCTCTCTAGAAAGCCTCCAAGTGCTGAAAACCCTGGGAACCCCTTTGGGGGAGCGCTAGCACTTTGATTTTGTCTTGAAAGGAGTGTTGGGCGCAAAAATTAAATTCTTTTTAGTTTTTTTAGCTATGAAAAAGAAATTTCCCCTTTTGAAAACTTGGCTAATTTGATTTTCTTGTCGATTTGTAGGTTTGCATTGGCCAAAATGATCGAATGGAAAGAAAAAGAGCATGAATTTGATGATATGGCTGCTTTAAAAGACCCTCAAGTGAGGGCAGCTCTTTGGAACTACGATTTGTTGAAATATTTCAAGCTACAAAACATGAGGAAGGAAGTCCTTTTGCTTGAGTATTTGATTGGACTGTGGGACAATGATGAGGAAGAATTTCGAGTGCAATCTCATATACTTGAGATC
>ML802291.1:318817-329256 GCA_009831015.1 Picea engelmannii
AGCTGACTCATCCCTTGATAGCCATAGAGGAATTAAGCAATTTCATTGGTTAATTTAGCAAAAAACGTTCTCCTGTTTGACTAGCTAACCTAACCCTAACCAAGCAACAATATAGGTGACGTCATACTTGTTAAAACCCTTGTTTGCCCTTAAAACGTTTTGACATTGTCACTCCTTTTTGATAGGCTTTGAGTTGCTGATTATTTTTATAATCTTGTTTTACAAAACGTTCCTCTCATTGCCTTCAAAATTGACCTAATACTAGGGCTGACGCCACCCTAAATCTGTAATAGTGATGCAACAACAATATTTATATGTGAGCAGATTTATGATATTTATTGCATGGTGATATAATAAAGATTGATTTTGTACATTGAGTGCCAGTATCTCTTGTGTATTTATTTAAGAAGTGACATAAAGTATAAGTCTTTATTTGCAATCATTGACTTCGTCAATAATTACATGTATTATTGCTCACACGTGTTAAAGATAGTCATTAATACTTTGAAGTACTAACCACTGCAACACATTCTTTTAGTTTTATTTACCTTGTCTCGCAAACATGTGCCATTCAGTGGAATATCTTCTCCTTGACTATCATTTTGGTAGTAATCTGTGAAGGGAAAGCTTACTTTAACCTTTGAAGCCTTAAAACCTTGATCCTTCTTCTTCAGAACCCCAGATTACTAGGGATGTCTCCCTTGGGATTAGCCACCCTAAATAGAAAGAGCTCCCCATCGAGGTGAAAGTGGGTGGGGAAGCTCCTATTATGCCAGTTTGAGCCTTGACTTCAAGCTACCTAAACCTTTCCTACAAACTGAGCAATAACATGACACCGGTCCACGCCATTGCCAACAGATGCATATGTTTCCTAGTATTGTGTGTCGGTATCAAGCTTAGTAGGGGGAAGAATTGTCATCAAAGACATGAGGGATATTCCTCTTCGATCTATTATTTTGTCCATCACTAAAATGGCGGGAAGCACCAATTCCCATCTTGCTTCCAAATCACAGATAGCATATGTTGTTCAGTGTCTTGAACTCTGGATATTTAATTGGTGTGCATGGTTTTTAAGAAATATTAAAGAGAAAATCTCAAGTGTAGAACGGGTTTGCAAAAGCAATTTGGATATGGATCTTTCTTGGTGTCGTTATTTTTGGAGCGAGTACCATAGATGTAGCCACAAGTTTCATTGATAGCACACCTTGCACTTGAGTCCCGAATGGAGAGATGGACAAGCCTCTCACCTCGGTTGGGGAATGAGCCCTCGACCTTTCATTTTACTGTTGACTTCTTTGCATGGTGGAGAAAGTAGATCATGGTGATAGAAGATTACCCTTATGTTGGGGTTGATTTTAGGGGAAGTACGGACTTGGTGCTCCCCTAAGGGGCACAATGGGACGTGTGAGGTGAAATATGAAAGATCACGACCTTACAACAATGTTTTTTGTTTTTGTTTCATATAAATATGTGTGAGTGTGTGTATTTTGTTGTTGTTGTACAATGAGGGATCTAAATCATTTGTTTTCATCATGTAGATAGAGGTATGTCACATCCGACGAGGATGTTGGCATTCAGACATAGTGTTGATGTTTAGGTAGCAACCGAGGCTAGTGTCAGAGTAGGACTCCGTGAAGTGGAGAAGAACCTTCATGGATTTACCATGGGTGTTCCCTCTATCAGGATACAAGATGTACCGTTTCACCTTTAGAGGCACACAGTTGGAGTGTCGGAAGGGTTTAGTCACCTGCTGCAATGAGTGGCCAGAGTGGTTGTGTGTAATGATGAGCAAAATGTAGTGCAAGAAGACGAGTAGAGTCTCATGTCATAATAGTATTTTATGATGATGTCATGGGCATAATGGACCACATTTTTTCCCTGCTATGTACTTTTTTGGATGATGTATTTTACACTTTTACTACTTTATATATATATATATATATATATATATATATATATATATATATATATATATATATATATATATATATATATATATATATGAGTTTTTCCATGGCTACTTATGTTTTTAAATGATGTGATGTTTTAATTTACATGATTTATGTTATGAATGCTTATCTATGTGTAATGTGCCAATCCAACATATAATTTGCTAACAAATCAAGAATCATATTAAGTTCTCTCGATAAATGTCTACATTCTAAGAAGTCAAAAGATCTCTCGAGACGACGAACCCTTAGATAGAGATGTAGCAAAACTGGATTATGAACATTGTATTCAATGTTAAGTTGACGGACCACGAGTTTAGAATCAATGTTGATAATCAATTGAGATATTCCTAAAGAAGAAGAATCTTTGGTTAAAACTCCAATTACGACATGATATTTGGAAACGTTATTGGTTGCAGATCCAGGGTAAATTCCTCCTCAACTTACTAACTCGCTAGAGTGGTAGATGACCCAAGTTGCAGAAACTATGTTCTGGGCATGTCGACTAGCGCCAACCGCAAATCCGAAATAGATAAAAAATGATGTTGTCATCTGCGCATTCAAGTACAAAGCAAAGGATACGCAACTTAAAAAATGGGGAAAAACTTGCTCACACAAAAGTTAAGACACACCCAACCAAAAACATATAGTACAATAATGTACAAAGCACACATGCAATAATCCATTTAGGGGCTCACCTAGAGACAATCCATCGTAATCCACTAATTCGTAGGTGCCTCTCTGTAGCACGTGCTTCATCCACATAGGTTCTAACTTACATGCACCAAGTTTTTCATGATCTTGGTCATAGACCAGGACCGAATCTCCTTCTGCGAAAGCATGAGGTTGAATAGACTTATCGTATTGAGTCTTGATGTGTTTTTGATATGTCTCGTTAATGAGAGCAGCATCACGATGGGTTTTATCCAACTTCGTTAGATATAAAAATCCTTCTTCTTCAACAGAAGTGTGGGGCAGGAGCTCTATGACTAGTTTCAAGGATGGAATCTCGCATTCAATTGGCAACACTGCTTATAACCCATATACCAACTGGAAGGGTGTAAATCCAATTGGGGTTTTAATTGAAGTCCTATAGGCCCAAAGTGCTGAGAAGAGTTGCAAATGGAAATAATTTTTGTTCACCCTTACCATGTGTTGAAGCATGGTCTTTAGGACTTTGTTGATGGCTTCAACTTATACATTGGCCCGAGGATAGTAAGGGGATGAATTTTCGTGACAAAAACCCAACTTGGTACACAATTCACCCATCATATGGTTTTGGAAATGGGATGCATGATTGGTTACAATAGCTTGTGGGACTCCAAAGTGAGTGATGATGTGATTGATCACAAAAAGTGATGTATTTTGGCCATCGTTAATAAATGTAGGCATAGCCTCAATCCATTTAGTGAAATAATCAACTATGACGATAATATAACCATGCCCCCTGCTGAGGTAGGATTACATTGCATGAAATCAATACCCCATTTTTCAAAGGGGCCTATGGCCAAATTTGGATGGAGTGGAGCTGGGTGGGTACGTGCTTTCTTCTGAAAGATTTGTCAGGGTGGGCATTTTTTAACGACCTCAATGTAGTATTTAAATATGGAAGGCTAAAAATAACCGACACGTAAGATTTTTTAGGTTGTAGCCATCCCATAAAGATGTCCGCCACAAGCTCCAAGGTGAGAGTCATTTAAAACTCTCTCAACCTCTTCATGGGTTAAGAAATGTCGAAGAATAATATCAATACCTCAATAATACAATGTGTCACCAATGATGAGGTATTTCTTTGAATGGTGTCTAATGCGACATCGCTTGTCACGTGAAATACCTGGATGGAAGCATTAGGTCTGGAGATATAGAAGAATATATCCATACCATGAGTCAGACGTACTAATGAGGAACAATGACTCACCTGGAAGGGAATCACTGGGCTTAGTGTCCTCACCAATATGGGGAAGATCACAATTTAATTCGACAAAAACCAAGGATTTCTTTACTTTGGATTTGGCAAACTTGAGATCGAATTCTTGGAGAATGACGATCCATTTGGAATATTTACCCCCAAGTACTTGAGGAGTCAAGATGTGGTACATGGGGTTCGAGTCAACAATGACCATAGTGGTGTGAAGCAAAATATAGTGTTGAAATATTTGGACAACAATGATTGCTTCCAAAGCCAACTTTTCAACATGTGAATAACAAAGTTTAGGACTTGAAAGGCTCTTACTTAAATAGTAGATCACATGTTCGGCGCTGTCATCATCCTCTTGTACCAACACCATGACAATAGTGGAAGCATAGGCAACCAAATAAAGGATGTAATCTTTCACATAGTTGGGGGGATGTAACAATGGTGTATTCATTAAAGCATGCTTGAGATCATCAAATGAGAGTTGAGCAGTTGCATCCCACATAAAAGGGGAATCCTTTTGCAGTAATATCATGAATCCTTTGGTAATTTCAGCATAATTACAGATAAAATGACGTAGAAAGTTTTCCTTCCCTTGCAAACTTTGAAGTTGGGTAATATTGTTGGGAGGAGGTAAAGCAATAATAGCTTTGACTTTTAATGGATTCACCCTAATCCCATCTTTGGACACTACGAAGCCGAGGAGTCTCCTTGATTCAACAACAAAAATGCATTTATGGGGATTCAGACATATGTTGTAATGCCTACATCTAAGAAATATGACTCTTAGATGACCAATATGATCTTTTAGACGAGCTGGATGAGTTGGAAAGTCATCGATATAGGGTTCAACAATATGTTTGATGTCGTGGAAAGCATACGACATAGCTCATTGAAAAGTGGCTCTAGTATTTTTAAGGCCAAAAGGTAATTTCCGATAGGTGAAAGTCCCCGATGGGCAAATGAAGGTTGTTTTGTGTTGATTAGCGGGTAAAATATCGATCTGGTTATATCCAGAAAATCCATCCATAAAAGATAAAATGACGCTTCTGATGCAATTATCAATAATTTGGTTGATGAATGGCGTAGTTGTAACAAACACAAAATATATAAATATAAATAACTAATAATTAATAATTAATTAGGAAGAGATATGACATATGAAAGGTCATGTCCTTATGAAAGGGCACCCATGAGTGGATATATATGAAACCCTCAGTTTCTCAGTTGTAATATATCTTATTATCTCATATTCATATACATTATTTAATTCATTATCCTTTATGGATTATAACCTGTTGTCTTACCTACATTGGATATTCACCTAGTGAACCGGTTGGTTCACCACAGTGGTATCAGAGCTTTGTTTCTGATCCTGGCCTTTGTCCCATAGACCTTAGGTCAAATTTTGTTGCTCGTGGTAACATCAGTGCATGCTTTTGGCCATTCAAATATTCTGAGTTTATCTGATTTTCCGGGTCCTTGACCACAACTCTCTTTTGACCATTTAAAAATTATTGAAGAAAGAATTGTTTCGTTGCCATATCAAAAAAAAATAAAAATAAAAAAAATAAAAATAAAAAATTAAGTATTATATACATATATACTTGAAACATAAATTTTATGTTTGTTATTGCACTGCTAATCCGTACAGTTTGATTAAGTCTCATACAGTTACAACTGCCAACCATACGAATTTCTCCGTACAACGTACAATAACAACCAAATACTTTCATACATCAAAATTCCATATACCCACTGTTATTTACAATCTAATCAACGTTAATACAGTCGCCAGATAAATTTAATCCATTGTTGTACTTGTTATATACATTACCCACTGCAATTTGTACACTTCTGTTGTTTTATTGCCCCTATAAATTGTTGTCGTACCATTCGTCACACCATAATTTAATTACAACGACCAGTCTCATTTGAAGCATCATGACTTTACACAAATAAATCTATAAATTGAAGCATTAAAAATATATTATTTGTATTTATAAAGTGGTTGCTCACTATTGACACAAGTGGTATTTATGAAGTAAAAGGATAAAAAACAAGTCAAAGGGGGAATTCAATTAAAATTATAACATGTCATAATCGTGGGTACCGGACTCGAAGAAATTAAGTAGAAAGGCACAAATTATATAAAGGAGATTTCTAAGATTTCAAGATTTAAATTAATTAAAGTTCCTAAGATTCCAATTCGAAGTTAAAAGAAAAAGGAGACCAATTATAAATAAATAAGAAGAAACTAGGCTGCGTGACAGCGTAGTCCCTGCCAAGGAGGTTAGAAAGCAAATATTAGAAAATGGGGTCGAATTGTAAATGACAGAAATGTTGTGTGTAACGTGTATATCACGGAACATGGGGCAAAAGTAAATGACACTTGGCATGTAGAGCACCATTTATTTTTTGAAAGTATATAACAAACTACAAATTTGTTCACAGTGAAAGAAAAAATTTGGAAATTTAAATGCATTTGCCATATGGACTGGTGGAAGATAAAAATGTATGAAGACATAAATTTAAAAGGAGATACAAAAACAATTTTATTTGAAATATCTAAAAAAATAAAAGTTTGTTACATACTATTGGAAATTTTGAAATGTATATGACATAAATTTTGTATGCAACATGTATATCACGGGACATGGGGCATAAGTAAATGATGCTTGGCATATAAAAATTGAAATGCATTTGTCAACATGGGGCATAAGTAAATGACGGTTGGCATGTAGAGCACCATTTATTTTGAAATATATATAAAAATAAAAGTCTGTTACATATAAACATTTAAATGCATTTGTCATATAGACTGGTGAAAGATAAAAATGTATGAAGACATAAATTTAAAAGGAGATAAGAAAACATTTTTTTTTTAAGTATGTCAAAAAATAAAAGTTTGTTACATACTACTGGAAATTTTGAAATATACAAAAAAATTAAAGTCTATTACATATTATTRGGAATTTCAATGCGTTTGTCATGTAGACTGGGATTGGGGCTTTCACGGACCATTAGATAAATATGTAAAAGAAATAGGACTAAGTGTATAAGTGTTTGCCTACACATCTCTATTTAAGAAAGTGGAATATCTGGGTTGATAAACAAAGCATGATGTGATCAATAGACTTACAGTGAGGGTACATATGAGCCCTTTGGCTATTTTCTTGCGGATTCCGTTTCATTGATGTCGTCCATGGCTGCGGTTTCAATGATGTCATCGACGACTGCAGGAATCCTGGCAACTTCCTGTTGCCTTTCATCGGCGGCCTGATTCAATTGCCTTTCGAGCCATTCTTGAATGTAGCTTCTCATTGGGGCGACATTGATCTCATTCCATATTTTTATGTTGAAAATATCGTTTTCTAATTCCCGGAAGTCGATAGAAAGATTACACAGAGGCTAATGAATTTCCTGATTCTATACTGAATATTTGACTACCGAATCGTCGATGTGAGTTTGATCAAAGTGAAGGATGCTGCAAAAATTTTCTAGAGACAAGGCCTTAAACATAGCAACCTGTTTATTGAAGTCTTGTCTAGTTAATGGCAAGGAGTTTGCGATTAAGTCGAGGTCTTGGAAGTCGTTGGTTTTTCCGACTAAGTCTATTCTTGACAACCTTGTGAATAATTTATCTTTCTTCGATATGGATTGTTCACATGACCAAACAATGAGATGTAGGTTCTTCACTTTTTCTTTCCAACACGCATTCAATTGACTGATCCGGTTTTTGGATGGAATATCTTGTTCTCTTCTTTTTGTTTTTGTCATATTGTTGACAATGGTGCCAAAAGGAAGGACCATTTAAAAAAAAAAAAATTCTTCATCTTTTAACTCCGCCTACAAATGTTCGAGCAAACTATGTGCCCCGGTTCCAAGGGAAGTGATGGTTTGTGATGTTTTCCACGCCTTGGTAACCAGTTCCATTATTTTCTTGATATTATTCTCCACATATCCTCTACAGGATGCCAACAAGGTGGAGGATGCTTTTACGTTGGCTGCAGGGATGGCAGGCATGGCTATTGCCAAAGGATTGACAAGCAATGGCATAGGAATGAAAGCCTCTTCCAATTCCTTGACCCAATCCTTTAGTCTGGCATTCTCGGTCTCGATGCCTCCAATGGAATCATGAAGTGCTTCTCCGCTCATGGTGTGAAGTTGACAGATTTGGGACGGCCGCATGTTGGCAAGGGAAACCTCTGAACGAGATTTCCCTTTCTTATTTTTAACATATTTTTTCTCAATTATCATTTTTTTGGACTGGCTATCAAAAACAACTCTTTAGAACACGAAGGATTCATCTTCATCAAAATTTTCGGTAACAGATATGTCCATTGGACGACTATGCTGGATAATGTTTCTGGGCTGATCAAGGAAGCAGAGCATGCTATCCAGATTAGTGTCAAGTTCCATGTTCTCACTCTGAATTTTCGGCTCTTCCGCCTGTCCCACATTTTTTTTTCTCTTCTTCTCTACTGGAAGCTTATGAGAACTATCAATTTTACAATGAGGAGGCTTGTTATCTCCTCCTCCATTTGAAGAACTTTGAGTTTCTTTGTTGATGTGGTGGTCCGTTGGAGCGATGCTCTGAGATGTCATACTTTTTGGAGTGCTATTTGCCGATTGAACAATCTGATCATCGGGGCCTTTCCCCTATTTTGTGTACAATTTAGTGTAGCTATGCACTGTGTCCATGTTGCCAACATCATAGGCAGGAGCGTTGCCGCCGCTGTCTCTGTTTTCAGGCAAGTGTTTTTTAAAAAAACAATCATCGACGCCAAGTGTTTGTAAATGTTGTCGAAAAATATTATAGGGGTAGAACCCTCTTATGATTTTAGCATATATCAGGTTGGAGATGCTAGAATGCGCTGCAAATTCCTCAATTTTCTTGATGTTTTTCAACACCAACTCCCCTACTTTCAAAGGCAGAGGAATAAACTGTTATTTTTTCTTCTTTTGTAACAGATGCAACCAGTAATTGTATTTCCATGCTAATTCTGCAACAAACATTATGTTCGTAATGTGACATGGAAGAAGAGAAGGTATTTCCGTGGAGCCAAAAATTCTTATGGCAGTGTAATTATCCAAATGTTCAAATGTCCCCTTCCTGTCCAAAAAACTGGTTGCTTGTTCAGATATGCAGGGAGCATCTTCTCCTAAAAAAAAAACTTTGAAAATAGACACGAAGCCATTAAAAACTTCATAGAAACAATGGGAAGCTTTGTGCTTCCATAAGGCCTAGTACCAGAACATTACTGGGTGGAATTCACAGTTGACATTCTTGGAGAGAGACAGTTGTGGAAACCGACAGGAATGCGCTATCGCAAAAACTAAATAGGACGACATATAAAATTTCTTTTCCCTTTTGAAGCTTGACAATTGGGAACATATTTCATGGGAAATTAACTTGCCCCAATAAAAAATGGCTTGTTCGTTGACTGTGAAATAAAAAATATAAAGAGCCATCCGGGAAACAATTGTTGTGGACTCCTGTCCCATTATTCTTGTAAACAACCATGCAATTTCGCGAAATGGATTTCTAAATGAACTAACCTGCAAGCTTGTAATATCTTCAAGAACTAGAAGTGGGTTTTCCAATAAATAAGGCAAGAGGTCGAACTCGTTATTATGCTTTGCTAGGAAATGTTTCAAATCTTCTCCTTTGAACGTCAATGTTGGATCCGACAATCTTAGCATCTCACAGAGACCTGAGGTGACAAAGAAACAGAAGAGCGGTCCTCCAATGGAATAATTCTTTTATCTAAAATAAATTTATCGGTGCACCAAGAGACCAAGTCCTTACAGTCAGAAACCTCAGGGACACAACCTGCACGAGCAATCCAAGAGGTTCAAATTACTTGGTTCTCTGTGGCAGAGGTTGAGTAATATGAATATGCCCTGGACCACTGGAAGTTCTTGTCCTCGCGCCTGAAGATGTTCACTGTATCTCCACATAATTGTTGTTGAGCTGATGCCATAGGTTTATGAGAACGATGGTTTTCTCCAGATGATGGTTGAAATGAATAGTTAGAGCCGATAATGTAACTCTCTGCTGAATCTTGGTTAAATTCTTATGAATGGGAAATCTCCTCGATCCTTTTGCTGATTAATGACAATCTGTATGGGTGGTGCATGATGAACTGTTAGCAGTAAAGATTACTTATTGCATATTTAGAAATGCGAAGGTGGCGGGTATGGCGAAGAGAAATTAAATATTGGAGGTTTCATGAACGTGCCAAGGCCATGACATGCAAACACCATTTCATGATTTTGAAATCAACACTCGGAAGGGATAATAACCCTGCACAAATCTTGGTTTAATGCACATTAATAGGAGATCTCCTCGATCCTTTCGCCCATCAATGAAAATCTATATGGTTCCTGCATGATGAGCTATTACAATTAAATGTCAGTATATATATATATATATATATATATATATATATATTTATCATCTATTGCTTTGATAAAAGGAACTAGTGAAGATCTAGCTCTGATACCAATTTTACAGAGTAGGATCATATACCAATACAAGCCTATGACATTAAGAAATTTCACTTGAGATC
>ML802291.1:340724-356779 GCA_009831015.1 Picea engelmannii
AGGAGATTAATTTTACCAAGTTCATTGATTAAGCAAAAATGCTAAAACAACGACCAATTTTAATTTTAAGGGCCTCTTGTTGATATGATAGCACAATTGAACTTCGCACAATATATATTCGTTGTTTTCAAATTATTCCATGAGATTAATTTTACCAAGTTCATCGATCAAGGAAAACTACCAAAACAAGCCACATACTACATTTGCGTCACAATGCCATAGAGATTATCAGGTGGATTTGCGGGCTAGCTGGCTAAAAAATTCAATTCTATTGTTTTGTGTCCTCCAAACAACAGTCAGAGTTCCATGATATACAAATTGACAGATGAAGCACACAACCAATAACTAACTAAACTGCAAACACGTTGCAATCAAGTTCCCAGAAGGTTCCATAGAGCAGGACACATCCACCTTTGCACCAAACAATTTGATATACAAAGAAAAGACATCGCCGCATTCATTTTCTCTTGCATCTGGTATATGTTCCCAGTAGAAAATAAGCGGGGCCATGGGATATATGGGGTTTTCTGCCATGCTTCCCATTTTTTGAACCGAACAATGTTATGCGCGTGCAATCCCAACTAGCCGAGTCCAACGAACATTCATCTGGATGTTGAAGAAATATTATAGAGACACATGAGGTATTTTTGTTTCCTGACAAAGTTTCGTATATATATTTTTTCCCTTCTTCAACCAATATGAAAAATTGCATTGTCCTCATTTAAGGTGAATTTGCTGTGTATCCGAAGGTCCCACAACATGTAGAGACTGCTTGCCTTTTTCTGTAGATACGTTTCATACGACAACTCTACCAACTTAGGAAACACATTTTCTAATAGAGGCTGCCTAACCGTACAATGCACGGTTGTGTTGTCCACGGTTTGGACGACAACATTGATGCAATGTCCATATATATATGGACACTTTTCACTGCATCGCAGACAATCAATCGTATCATCACTTATCAAAGTGGAGGCAGAAGGAGGAGAGTTGCATTTTGCACATACATGTTCAAAGGGGGTCGAGTAAACATTGGCTGCAACTAAAACACCTTCAACTTGGCAATGGGAGCATAGGAATTAATACATTGAACAATATAATACACACCTGCACCCCCTCCTCCCCTTAAAAATAAAAAATAAAAAATAAAATAGGTCGCAAAAGTTTGTTCAAGGCTATTTCTATAAGCAAAGTGAGGATGATTTTGTGGATGTATATGCACAACAGTTGTAGAGCTAGCTATTTTCTTCAGATCCTCTACTATATCTGCTCACAAATCTGTTACAAACATTGCCTGGGTTGTGTGAAAGATCCTTTCTCTAACATCCCTTTTCTTTGTTATATTTTTGAAGATCATAAGTGGAATCTGCCCTTTATGCAATTGTTTCTCCATTGACAAAAACAAATTTGAATACGTATCGAACAATTGTAGTTGCAACATGGAACAATGTAATATTTGAGTAACTTACCCGAGATACATGCACATGCGAAAATAAAGGACAAAACTGAATATGAAAACCAGTACCATTGCCTTGTCGTTGTCCAACTCTCCATCCTTTATATGGAGAATGTGTTGCGAGCCAACTTTTATCGCCAGTGTGACAGTTGCGCCAATCGTTCGTTGAGTGAAATAATTCGATCACAATCACCACGGTCATATACTATTTTGGGCAATATATTAAAATTTGTCTACTTTTGTCTACTTTTGTTTTCCTTATCTAAGTAGGTGCTATAGATGACCATTATGTCCCCGACGAACACTTGTCCAGTTCGTTGGTTGTTCAAGCCCTCTATTGATAGTACTTTAGATGTTACAACTCTAGACCTGCTGACATTTTTTCAACAGGAAAACTAAAGTGAATGGTACTATGCATTTTTTATTTTTTTTTGTATTCTTCTTTCACTAGCATAAATCTACAAGTACACGCATAGCTTCAATGAACTATGGAGGCAGAGTTTTGCAACCACACCTCTTAGTCTACGGAACATGCGGCACATTCGGCGTCTCCTTGTACTTGTTGACACTTCTTGTGAACTGCAAACCATGTATTGTAGATGACATCAACATATTCACCATGCCATAGATGAATATATAGTCTAGGATATTTGTTTGTTAAACATAGTAAGAGCAGAACATATGCATCTTTACCTTTAGCCTTGTCGGTCTGCTAATGTCTGGGATGACTGATTTCTCATGCCCATGTCACTAGTCCAACTTTTTCAGAAAAAAAAGTTACTTAGACTTTGGAATCACTAGTCCATGTCTGGGATGATTGATTGCTCATGCCCATGTCACATGTCACTAGTCCAAATGTACCCTACATATGCTTTATTCTAACAAAAAAACAACGGATATTGCAATTTCACATGTAATCCTCCAACAATTTTGCATGCAACTATTTTCTTTCATGCCAGCACTGAAGCACCAGCAAAATCTCACAGCTGAATAGATATCGACCTCGGTAGACAGGGAAAATAACACAACTACATGTCGACTCCTAGGTGCAGGGGTTGAACACCGTAAAGTTCCCCCAAAACTAATAATAATCCAAAAAAAAAAAAAACTCCAACCACTGGCGTTGGACCCCAAACCTGCAAGGCCGAATCAAACAAAAGAAAACAACAATAAGCACCAAACTAGCGAGAAAGAACGAACAGGATGAACTGCACCCCCTAGGGCCCCAAAGCGTAAACCCGAGCCAAACAAATAGAACCAACAACCCACAAACCAACGAACCAACAAGAACATCGAGCCAATAAACAACATATGTATCTCCAACGATTACGAAAATATAGCCGAAGCACGGAAGGAACCAAAAACATACGATGACCATGCCACTACAAATAATAAAACATTCTTACTTGCAAATTGCAAACACTGAACAACAAACAAGGAGTAGAAAATGAAACTATGGCATGGAAACTTACTCTGAAACAATGAAATGTAGAAGCACAGATCGAATTGAGAACGAAACAACAACAACCAACAACTGACGAACCAACGAAGAAGAAGCACTCACTGAACCAGTAAACAATGTATGTAGCTTCAACGATGACAAAATTGCATTGCAAAGGTAGAAGAAGGATGAAACATACAATGGCTATTCAACTGGTGATGGACAACAACAATGTGCAAATTCACTGTAACATTGTATGGAAATTTTTGAGGAAAAATGTACTCCGAGAAGCGTATTTAGATAAACATTTAAGGCTGTCAGGCTATCTAAGGACCTCGCGGTATGCAAACATTTAAGTTGTCAGGCCTGTTGGAGGACCTTGCGTCATGTAAACATTTAAGCTGTCAGGCCTATTGAGGCGTCTCGAAATAAGTGTCAATACATTTCAATACAAATACATGCGGAAAGGACGTTATAAACTTTGGAATTCTCAATCACTATAAAGCTTGGATATCAAAACATTTCAATATGATTAGTACAAATAAAAACTTACATATATATTAAGCTAGCATAAAATGCTAACACAAACATTCGAACTAATGCTAACATTAATCCACCGTCAAGCAATACATAGGAAAAATATATTATTCAAAAAGACTGTATACAAGAAAGAGTTTGATTATGTTGCCATATAAAACTTTGGGAATAGCGAAGCCGACAATAAGACCTCCAATCTCTTATCCAATCAGATCAGTACATATATGCTACTTTTTATTATATAAAAATATATACTTTTAATTCCCTAGCTCCAACAATAGGTATTATGCAAATATTTCTGGTCAAAGGACAAACTAATATGTTTTCAACGAATTATCGATCGCTATAGTCCCTCTATGCCAACAATAGGGACTAATAAGAGGGGGTTTAATAAAAGTGTTTTGGAAGTCTTGTGAATATAATATTCACTACTTTTAAAAGTAAAGTTAAAAAGTAGTTCTCAAATTAAAAGTTATAAAGTGAAGCAAGGCCTTATCAAAGGACCACTTAAAAAGGAGTTATTCTAAAGTTCAATTAAAAGGTATAAGAAAAAAGGTATAAATTTAAAAGTAAATAATTTTTTGGTGAATTATATGAAGTGAAGCAAGAGAAGTACATCATTTATTATTGAAAGAGTCAGACCTTCACACCTTGTGCATCCAATTAATTATTAAAGAAGTATTAAAAAGGTTAATACGAAGTAAAGAATAGATATATAGGCTTCATAAACAGATATTACTAATAAAACAAATTATTGTAAAATATTGACAGAAGCCAAAATGAATTCTCATAAGGTGAAGGAAGGAAGATTTTTTTATGAAGGTTGTCCAATTGTATGTTACGGTTTTTCTACATTAAAGGGGAGCATTCAAGGAGGATAAATTAACATCATTATCAACTTGGACTAAAATGAAAATTACATTAATATTGATTTTGGAAATCAATTATTAATTCTAGAGCCGAAAATAATTGAAAAAAAAAAACATTTTTCAAATTAAGGAATTACAAGTTAAAATTGATGAATATGAATATACATCTCAATTCTATGTCACAACTATGTATAGAGAATAAATCAACATCATTATTGGGCTGCCTTGGTTTAAAAGTCTAGGTACCTTCATCTTAAACATGGAAAAAATGTTTGTGACATTCCCCTATAAGGACAAGATGATAACATTACAATACACTACATTAGAGCCAAATTCGGTAACATTAAAAGACTTTAATGATATCTCAGAAGTAATGCTTCAAGAAAATAAAAAAGAAATACAAAAAGAATTTGACAAAGTTATCATGGATAAAAATGAAGAAATTTCTCATCTAAGGGAAAACAGTAAAAATCTACTTAATCAAATCAAGAAGGCTAAGGTTACGATGTAATATGGAAAAAAATTAGAACAAGAAAAGGAGGATCTTGAAAAATAATTCAAGAAGAACCTCTCAGAGAAAGAAGACGAAAATTATCCTTTGAAGAAACTTAATCATGAGCTACTAGAACAAATCAAAAGGTTGAAAGAAGAGAAACTTGAAAATCCACACATTAAAGATATCACCAAATCACGTAATAAAGAAAGTACTGCTCAAGAAGCTACAAAATAAACAACATCAGATGTTGGGATACAAACGATGGAAGCTCCAGGTATACTCACTAATAAAAATACTGCCATTAATAAGGCAACATCTATGCATGAAGGAAATCATATATCGAATTTGAATGAAGAAAATGATACATGTATGATAAGGAAAAATCATGTTATAAGAACTCCTTATCGACATCCAAATCATATGAGTAGATATCTTAACCAGTCAGAATATCGATGTCATTCAAGAACAAAACGACTAACTTATCATCTGAAAAATATTTATACCAACACAATTCAGTCTCATGATAAAAATTCATCGTGGAAGAGCAACATTCCACAAAAGATTGATTTAGGATGGTCTGACCATTTCACAATTTGATAATTTTTCTCAACTCTTCGTCACTCATATTGTCTTGTATCGTCGATACTGACAAACACAAAAAACAGAGAATCGTGCGAAGACATGGCAAGCCAAAACAAGGACGTAAGCGTCTCCATAAATGTGCTTTGAGGACAAAGCATTTCTAAAGGGGAAGGCTATGTAACAATCATAAAATATATAAATATAAATAAATATAAATAACTAATAATTAATAATTAATTAGGAAGAGACATGACATATGAAAGGTCATGTCTCTTATGAAAGGGCACCCCTACGTGGATATATATACAACCCTCAATTCTCAGTTGTAATATATCTTATTATCTCATATTCATATACATTATTTGATATATTATCCTTTATGGATTATAACCTGTTGTCTTACCTACATTGGATATTCACCTAGTGAACCAATTGGTTCACCATAGTAGCGTAATTGTCTTTTGGACAAGCCTTATTTAGATCCCTATAGTCGACATGAACACAAATTGTCCCTTGTTTCTTGGCAACAAGAACGATGTTGGAAACCCAGTCGATCAGAGGTACGAGATAAATAAAACCAGATTTCAGTAAATTTTCTACTTCTACCTTGATTGTTGTAGTTTTTTTGGGGTGAATAGGGTGAAGCTTCAATCTTACAGGTTTAACTACGGGGTAAATTTTGATTTCATGCACAACGATCAAAGGGTCGATCCTTGGCATTTCTTCATAGCTCCAGGCAAAGATGTCGTATAATTATTTAAACAAGGCGGTGTAAGTTTCAATCTCTTAAGTTGAACAATTCACACCTAGTTGTATGTTTTCCATGATACCTTCTTTTGTGGATATGTCAACACTGATGGTTTGAGATATGTTTCCCAAATTTCCCTCGGAGATTATATCCTAAGTGAGTATCGGAGATTGGGGAGCATCGACAATATAGGTGGGAAAGATAGATGAAATATCTTTCTCAATCTCATCCAAACTAGGAAGAAAGGATGAACGATGGTGGTTGTCATCCTATGGTGTCTCCTCGATATTAAGCATTTCCATAATGGATTCATTGGATGGAAAAATCTGTGGAATGTAATTAAAAGTGGAGGATAGGGAATCTAACCAAGATGGTAAAGAATAGAATTAGATGCCAGTAGATGTTGGTCGTCAAGTGAAGGAGAGGCATATTGAATGGCGTTGTACTCAGCCTCTGTGGGACTAAGTGGCATACTGTCACTCAGTGAATCAAATTCTAAAGCACTGGGTATGATCCATGGATTAGGTGATTCAAGGGATTGATGTACCATAGTTGAAATCATATTGATCGTTGGATATGTTGCGTAGTTGGAGGAATAGGTGTGGCGAAAGTTCCCATGAGCAAAGAATCTTTCAATAATTAGAATCCTACACTTTCATAAGTAATCTTTGAATCCCCCAAAAATGGACTATTGTTTGTTGTTTGAGTGTGAGCATCAAGGGTGCAGTAATCTAACTAATCGATGGTCACTATTTTTACTTGATGAGGAAATTGAACACATCGAAAAAATGTATTTTTACTTGATGAGGAAACTGAACACATCGAAAAAATGATGAAGCGATAGCAGTCATAGCATAAAACCAACTTCTTCCAAGCGATAAGTTATAATCTAGAGGAGCGTCGACTACTTCTACATCGACAGAAACAATTTCCCCCCCTAGATGAATGGCTAATGATTGTAACAGTCCACGAGGTCTGAAACCTCTTCCATCAAATGATTTTAACATGGTTGGAGATTGATTAAGACCAGGTGATTTTAGACCTTTCCAACATGCCAAGGACATGACACATGTTGATGCTCCTTCATCCAATATAGTGCGATGAATATGTTGAGTATGAACAACAACATCAATTTGGAATGCAAGTTGGTGGGAGAGTCTCGATTTATAATTGTCCAGGTTAAAGGTGATATTATTAGATGACTTTGGATCTATAACATCGATGGCTGCCAAGAGATTCCTACATTGGCTAAGGCAGTGTTGTAGAACTTCAAGAACTGACATCACAGAAGGTGCTTGGACCAAATATTCAACAATGTTGTAGTTCTGGGCAGTACAAGAGTTAGGAATAAAGGTCGACTTTCTGATAGTACTCTTGGGAAGACGTAAGATAGAGTCCAAATTAGGTTTCTCAATTTGGAGAGGTCCATATGGAGGGGTAACTGAAGTGGAAGGTGGATTAGTCACAGTTTCATTAGTTACGTCTTCCTTACTGGGTTTGCTTGGGGGTATGTCATATGTCATAGTTTGAGTGGTCAAATATACACCATTAAACATATAAATGTGTGCACTTGATGAAGCATCCTCGTTAGGAGGATGACCTGGGTTGCCTCCTTACTAAGGTGTAGGATTTTGTGCAACCATTGACTGTTGTTGTGGAAAAGGATGCATGAAAACATCGGGTTAAAAATTTCCTTTAAAAATTTTAGATACTTCTTCCCAGGGGGAAAGTGTCGTGTGTAATGATCTTTAACACATATGAGATAGGGAAATTTTGGTTTGTGCTGTGGTTTCTTTTCAATAGCAGGTGGTTGTGCTTGTGTTTTTGTATTTTCAGTTTCATTATTATTTTTCTTGGGTTTATTCTTATTTTTATTCCCCCCCTTTGATTGTGGTGATGAAGTAGATTGAACTGCATTCACTTCATATACTTTAGTAGGGGTGGAATTTGATGAGAGAGGATTTTTCATTTTAGTCGAGGAAATTATTGAATGATTGGTTGTTCCAGTTGATTGTAATACAGGATGGGTTTTGACGGAACTGATAACACCATCTAAGTGACCGGTGGAGGATGGTTTCAATGGATTGGTTGATGTGCGAGGAGTGTTTGGGATCAATTCATACAAAGTATCGGTTTGGGAATAAACCAAATGCAAATAGTGGGCATGAGCGATGGATTCCTCTTCTATAAATGCACCACCCATTGCTACATCGCAAGCAATAAGAGGTAATAGAGATTTTGTGAACCATTCAACCAACAACTGGTCAGGAATGGTAGCTTTGATCAACCGTTGTCGTCGTCTCCATTCATGAATATGATTAGAAATATGTATGGAGTTAGTCTGACGAAGGGTGGTCGAGAATTCCATGTCGGTTTCATATTTGATGGGAAATTAGAAATGGGTGAGGAAAGCCATGGAAAGTGAATTGAAATCATGAAAAGTTCCACGTTGTAACTCAATGTGTCATTTTTCCGTTGAACATGTAAGAGTACATTGGAAAAGACGTAAATGAATAGAGTCATCCATCAATGAGTTTGATGAACAACACAGATGAAATTTCATGACATGGTTATTTGGGTCTTATCTAGGTTTACCGTCAAATTTTGGAATATCAGATGGTAATTTGGATGGAATTACTAGACAAAAAAGGGAGTGTAATATGGGATTGTTTGTTAATATCGACAGATCTAGTAGATCTAAAGTATCTAAGAAAGGTAACCATCGATTATCTTGAGGATGATACTGGTGAGGCATAGGAACACCAGTAGGACTGTAAACCGGTTGTGACAGATAGTTGTATGCAAAAGGTCCTTCCATTTGTGCCCGTTGTGCATTTTGGCCAGCAAAAGTGGGATTCATTTGTTGAGGAATTTGCGTAAAAGGTGAAGGAAAACCCATTTGGCCCTAGGGAGGATAACCAGTGTATCCCAGGGGAGGGTAGCTAGTTTGATCTTGAGGCAGGTAATCAGGTTTCCCCTGAGGAGGGTAACCAGGTTGACCCTGAGGAGGGTAACCAGGTTGATTTTGAAGAGGATAATTGATTTGACCCTGGTGAGGAAAAGATGATTGGCCTTGAGGACCCCAAGTGGGATTTGGGACACCTGGGAAGGAAAAACGGAGTTTGAAATTGTCCCCCTTCCATAGGTTGGGTAACAAATGGGATTTTTCTAGTGAATGGGGGTTACCCCCAGTCAGGATTTGTCCACTAAACGAGGGTTTCCCCAAGTTGGGATTTGTCCATTGAACGAGGGTTTCCCCCCAGTTGGGATTTGTCCACTGACCTAAGGTTGGCCCCTGGGATGGATTTGTCCGCTAACAGAGGATTTTCCTTCAGTAGGGGTTTGTCCTGCAGTCGGGTTTTGTTGTATGACAAGTTTTTTCATTCTATGATGTGAACGTGTCCCAACGGGATTTTGAGGCATGTATGAAGTTGTTGGTTGAAGAGGGATTGTAGGTGTAACAATCATGATACTTTGAAAATAACTAGGTAATACAAATAATGTTTCACTCATTATTTGTCCTGAAGTGGTAGATGTATTGATTGTTTTTTGGACAGGATGGTCAGCGTACTGACTGGATGGTCCTGCATCCACACTGATGGTGACATATGTATGTGGATGATTAAAGCGTATTTGGTTAAAATTAATTTTTTCATAAAGATCATATCCCGATGGAGTTCTCCATATAGGATGAACATGAGTTTGACCTGAATATACCATTTCAATAGAACAGACAAGGGTAGTATATTATTCATTTAGATTTGGTTGTTTGGGTTCCATGTCACATTCTTCGTATGACCTTGATGGTAGCATAGGAAAATATTCAATTACGATGTTTCCTGGGGAGTATACTCGGAGAAGAAGTGGATCGTGAGGGTTTTTCAAAGTCGGGTTTGCTGGAGGGGTAGGACCTTCCTTAACTACTTCTATAAATCCTTCGGGGTTTTCGATCTAAGGAGTAGCAACACTCCTAGCGTTCGAATAGTTTTCAACCTCTTCACGGTAAGTGTCTTCAAGTGAATCAAGAGGTATGGGTTCATAGCCTTCCGAAGGAAACCCTTGCATCCTACGTGATTGACAAAGACCTTTATCAACCACAGTACCAATTTTAAGGACAACTAGGGTAAACAAACAACATTCGCTAAAAAATCTAGAAAACCAACAAGCAAAATAATAACTTCTCCCAGCGAACGTACTAGTTGGTGATGAAATCCAACATTCCATGAAAAAAGTGAGAAGGGGCTAGGATTGAGCAGGTGGATTATTTATGTTGGTGGCATGCTTAACAGACTTGGGCCTTGGTGCAAGTTCCCTCATGATTTTACCTGCATGTTACCCTCCAAGGAGCCCGAGTGAGTTTGACCAACATTTGATCCATGTATAACAAAGACTTCCCTTACTTGTCACCTCATGTAAAGACCCTGAAGATTATGGCCACTAAGGATACCGACTCACAGTCAGCCTCTGGGCAGGTACAGTTGATATTCAGGTTCGAACCTATGGGCATGATATCAAGTTCAAAATTCTTCAAGGGAACTAGGGAAAAATGGACCTATAAACTCCTAAGGACCTCGAATGGATTCAAAATTCACAAAGCTCCAAGACCAAATGAAAACAATTGATTTTCAATAAGAACCCTCAATATATGATTGGTTAAGCCTCAGAGGAATAATATTAGTTTATCTCCCGCATGTGACCTCGTGTTTAACCCTCGTGTGAGAGGGGGATGTCAGCTATGCTTATATGAGGGTTGGATTTTCTCTCCCTATCACAAGATTTTGTGTTTGTCTTGAATGATTTGGAGAGTTGTCCTCACAATCTATTCCAAAACTCTATTCCCAGTCTACTATTGGTATAAAGATCTAAAAATAAATTTTTCTAGTTGAATTTTAATTAGCGCTTTTTTTGTGGTTGTTCGTTACTCAAGGGTGAATGATAGTGAAACTAGTGATGTTTTGAGACTCGACTCCACAAGAAGGTAAAAATAATGATATGCAATTTTTCTTTTCAATGAAATTCTAGTTATGGGAGGGAGAAGAGTTTATTTTTTCCTTTCGTCACTAAAAAACACTCAAAAGAAATTCAAAAACTTTATGAAATTGGTTCCCAAACAAGAATTCACACATTTGACAAATAATTAAAAAGAAAAAAATTTCAATAGCCAAAACCAATACATATAAATCCTTCTTTGTTTGATTTTAGATGAAAATAATGATGTTCGTCTAATGCTTCGTTCTTTCACTAATAATGCAATAGTTCACTATGAGGATTGAAAAGAGTATGAAGCAAAAGAGCATACAAACAAATATACTCTCAACAATAAACAAGAGACTGAAAGAAAAAAAAATATCAAACTGCTCAATCAAAGATTAAAAAATACTAAGAAATAAAAAATTCATACTTTATAGTCTTGAAGCATTGAGTAAGAGATCAAAGACAAAGAAATCAATAGACATGTGATCAACAATATTTCCTGTGAGCTCCTCTAATCAATTAGATAATCGAGAAGAGTTGCAAAAAGGGAAACCAAATCTGAGAGAGAAAGGGTCGATTTTGCAATCAAGAAAGAAAACACAAACTCAATAAAGACTAAAAATAATGAAGGACAACAAGTTTATAATCAAATAGGAGCCAAGGTCAAACAAAAGAAACTCTGAGCTAGAGAGGAATATCTAAAGACTAGACCTAGCAGGCAACAAACTTGAAATTTTCCCTAGAAAGAGGAAATCAGCGCTCTGGTAACCAAGACACCATAGCGTTATAACGTTCCCTAGAAGGCTATGGGGGAGTGATGATCAAGAAACAATGCCCTGGTTTGAACTGGAGTGAAGGGCTAGTTCTGAAGAAAGTTGGAAAAAGACTCAAAAAACTCAATAACTCAGGAAATTTCAGTAAAAGGCTCTATGACACAACCAACAAAGACAAGAAATATGAAATCTTTAGACCCAATCAACAAGTAGGATCTAAGGATAGGTAAAAGTCTCGGATGAACCAAGGGAAGAACAACTGAAAAATGCATTCCCCAGTGGAGTCTCCAATTTCTGTTATGGAAATATTACCCTATGGAGAGGTGAATTTTACCTTGGATTACAGACTCCTATACCAAGACAGAAAATTAAGTTTGGACACTACCATTGATATAGATTAATTTTTCTATCAAAAAAGAGAGGAGGGGAAGTATGATATACCTCGTTTATGACGTTTTTCCAAGCTGTTGCAATACACGATCTCCAATCAGTACCTGCAATGGACAGTAAGAGACAAACAACTATCTCCTACTCTAATGGATTAGACAAAATCAATTTATCTATGTAGATTAAGACAACCATAGACAAGCACATGTAAACACATACTTGAAGGAAATAGGCCAAGAATATGAATGAGAACTTAGAAAGGAAAACTTACAATCTTCAGATGGTGTTGCAACAACCTCTCCAAGTCCTCCAAGTCCTCCTCGTCCAACCCTTTCTCAAAAGATCCACAATCAAAATAACAATGCTTTGTTGATTTCTCCTCCTTTTCACCGTGGAAATGCATCCATTTATAGGCTCTAAGAGGCTCAAGCACCTTGAGTATATTTTGAATTGGTTGAGGATATGGCTCCATTAGTTGTGATATCTTCCTTAGATGCATCCCTGGAGTACAATTCGAGCCAAACTAACCCAACCCATCCATAGTTGTCTTTAGAGGAAAGTGGGATTTCCTCCAAGATTCCCTCAACCAACTTAGCTCTCCCTTAAAGTGGACAACATAACGTTGTAGAGCCCCCTTAAGATGGACAAGGACCGTTATCACTCCCTATATATGAGAAGGGAGTCCTAATCTTCCAAAATGTCACCAAGATGAGTAATTCCCTACGTAAAATACTTGTTCCGACTGTCAGATGATGGAGCTTCTTCCTCTAACATGTTTTAGGGGTTGTAGAAATTGTTTTTATGGTGTCCTTCGGTATGCGACACTCAGGGAAAGTGAATGTGACACTTACAACACTTGCGATAATAAAAGTGCAATACTTGAGACACTTGCGATATTGAAAGTGCGACACTTACGACACTGTTGAAGTGAGGAATTTTGATGTGTAACACCAAGTTTAATTTTATTGTCACATCTTCTCACCTTTTGTGAGAGAACACATCTAATTTTTTCGCCCTTTTAGGGTCATTGTCTCTTTTACCTTATGCACTATCTCTTGGAGGTCAAGTGTGGATGCTTCTTGGCTGATTTTTTAATGTTATTGTTGCAATTGGGTTTATTCTTGTCATATCTTGGTGAAGTAAGTAAATTTATTCAACTTCATTTTATGTTATTGAATGTTTGATGGTGAATTTACTTGTTCATATTAAAGATCTTGTTTGGTAAAACCCTAAGAGAGGAGCATAAGTGCTTCCTCCTCTCACAAGGTTAATTTCATCAATAAATTTGTGAAAAAAATCCTACCTAGGGTTATACTCCTAAATCCATAAAGGGATAGCACTTAAGGATTTAAATTTTATACTCTTGATTGTGACCTAGTTGAAGTACCTAAGAAGGGTTAAAATGTTGTTAGAGCCCAAAAGTGCTTGCACTCTAGCAATCCTTCTCCTCAAGGTTTGAAACCTAAGGCCCTAATGCTCTAGCACCTCGGAGTTGAAGCACCAACTCTTAGCTTTTGATAGCTTCATCTCCAAAATATATTGCATTGTTGTTATCAACACTCCATAGCCCCAAAGCACTAATCATTAAATCTCTCTTGTGGTGAAAGTGATACAAAAACTCTTTATTCTCAATCTCCCAAGCTACTAACTTAACTAACACTAACTTAAGCTAATTTGATTGAAAACATGTTGTTGTTGCAAAATTTTTCTACAACCATCTAAATACTCTCTTATTTGTTGCATACATTGATCTAAAGGTGGCCTAAACTTACTAGAAATTGCATATAACAGTTGAGTATTAATCTACTAAGTTTAAGATGGATTTATATTTTCAATTGTTGCATTTATGAGGTATATTTTTTGTTGATGTTACAAACTTGTACCTATTGTTATAAACTATTGTATCATTGCAATTTTGTACCATCTATAGGAAATTATCATTGTCCAATGTCTTATGAGATTTTGAATTCATGTTTATACTTGGGAATCGGTCATATATATGTTATTAGTGTTCTTGTTCTAGGCAGGTACTCAAATAACTTCATACCTCATACATTTTATAGACCCAAACTGTTCATGAGGTGATCAAGGGAGGGGGTGGTAGACTTGGCTAACAAACTTGCTTCTTTGATCCTTTGAGGTCAATAGGGAATCCTCCCCTGTGGTGGACCTCCTCCATCACTAAAATGAGGGGGTTTCTTACTAAGGTGACAGTGGTAGGATATCCTATAGTTATGCAAGATTTGGTGATATTGTGCTGGGATTTGCATAACTACAAATCCTGCGATAACAAGTGGAAATATTGGGAAGAAGGTAGAGACACAGAATATTCCTCTATTATCAGTGGCGTAAAAATGAGAAAAATGATAATGCACAAGGCTGCAGAGATCTAGAAGAATTCAAGGATAGCCATATACAACAACAAAATAAATAAGTAAAATTAAATAAATATGCACCAGAGTGCATGATAGAAGTGATGCATGATGCATTAAGTGGGCATGATAAGATCTAATGCTTAATGCATATTAATGTGTGTTTGTTCATATGGACATGCTCGGACATGCTTGTGGCATACTTTTAGATTGAGAGTAGTCTGTTGTTATATGTATATATGCAATAATGATGTTGTGATATTTGAATATGACTAATTATGGATTGTGTATCCAGGGAAATGCTTGTAGCATGGGAGAAGATTATGTTGATGATGCTACTGCACATAAACAACCATCCATGTGAAGAAAAATGAGGATGGTAAAATGTTGATCAAGGGTTGGTAAAGGGATCCTAGGAGATTCTACAAAGTACCAGTTGATCAGGTAGTATCAATTAATCTAATAAAAACCATGCAAGTATGCATTTGGAGTTTTTATGATGCATAAATCCTAAAGGGAATTGAGGTAATAATTCCCTCAACTAGATTTTTCAATATTTGAAATTGATGTAAAGTCACAGGGCCTTGAGTATACAAAACTTATTGATGATTGACTACATTTATGTAAAGTTTAATTGCATATCATGTTATATTGGTTATGAGATCATAACCAAGCCAAGTCAAGAGACATTATTCCTAATGTAGTAATAAATGCCATTAGGGATGGTGATGTGTGAATCCATGATGTGGTTGGAAAAGGAAGGGCTATAGCACCATCCAAGTGCATAATGGTTTTCCCCTACATAGCTGATGTTTAGAATGCAACCTATTTGCATGTTGGGGAAAGGGTGGAACATGTAATCAAACATACAAACAATTATACAGATAATTGAAGAGGGAATAAAAAAATTCCAAAGACAAAAGGTGGTGTCTAAAGACACCGTTACAACACTTAAGTAAAGTGCACCATGACTAGAACATTGCAATGCATATTGGATCTCTATATCTCCATATGATATCAACTCGATCACTTGATGATAATGACCCAAAGGGTTTGCTATTTATAGCCTCAAGATCTAACCAAGTTCCACTGAATTGGGAAGATCTTGTCCACATGTAACCACTGATTGTTAGAGTAGGCTCTGTCAATTCCATTTTGTTAAATTGAATTTAAAAAGATGCTCAACTTGACCACCTATGTGTCCAACTTGTAGTCGATTTTTGGGTTGGTCGATTCAATGCCTGAATATCTTTGACTGTTGGTCAACTATTTGACCGACAAGCATGTCGACTACTCGATTGAATAATGTAGAGATTTGGTCGATCTCCCAATTGACTGTATCCAAATATAGTTCAACAACATAACCGACCGAATCTAGGAGATGTGTGATGAACCATCAATGCTTGATGTTCCAACCCCC
>ML802291.1:370788-402091 GCA_009831015.1 Picea engelmannii
AAAACTTAATGACATCATGGCAATATTGACGCTAGTTCATCGGAAAAAAAATTGCATTTTGACCACTGTGGCAATAGCGACGGACTGTCATCGCAAGTTGCCACAGTTTTTCGTCGCACATACAACATCTTCGTCGTAACTTTGGTCTAGATGAATCCATGTCGTCGCTATTGCGACGGATTTTCGTCGCAAGTTGCCACTTTTTTTCGTCGCACATACAACATCTGCGTTGTAAGTTTTTGACTTGTCAAAACCTTTCCTCGCAATTGCGACGAAATTTCGTTGTAATTTTCATGGTTGGTTCATTGTACTTGCGACAATATTTCATTGAAATTGCGACGATGCAAAGGGTTAACCGAGCTTGACTCTGGTGACACGTGGAGAGATAATTTCATCGATGTTTCCACGCACACCTGGATCGTCGATATAGCAACAAAATTATTCCGAGGAAAAAAAAACTCGGCTTTCGTGGAAATTGCGACGAATATGTGTGGCAATATCAATGGAAAACCATCACAAATTTGGTCATATGTACTAGTGTCAAATCCAACATCGTGAGATCAATATAGGAAGGGATTGGGATAGAGTGGGTGGATCAGTTATGTTGGTGACCTTCTTAATGGACTTACACCTTGGTACAAGTTCCCACATAGTTTTACTCGTGGGTTTACCCTCCAAGGAGCCTGAGTGAGTTTGACCAATGACTGACCCAGGTACAAAGAATACTTCCCTTCACCGTCACCTTATGTATTAACCCTACAGATATAGGCCACCAAGGTTACCAACTCGCAGTCAGCCTCCAGGTGGGTAGAGTCAACAATTGGAATTGAACGAATGGGAAAGATAACAAGTCTGAAATTATTCAAGAGAATTGAAGACAAGTGGACCAGAAGAATACTGAGGACCTCGAATGGATTTCGGATTCACGAAGCTCTCTGACCAAATGAAACTAGTCATTTCTCAGGAATAACCACCAATATACGATATTTTTGCTACGTGGGTTAAGCTTCATAGGGAAAATGTTTGCTACTCTCCCGCACACTACCTCGTGTTTAACCCCTATGTGAGAGGGGGATCTTGACTATGCTTATACGAACAATCTTATTTATATCTCCCTAGCACAAGATTCTATGTTTGTCTAATGGCTTTGGAAAGTTATCCACACAACCTATTCCAAATCCCTACAATTTAATCTAATGTAAGTTTTCTACCAGATAATATAAAAGTGTCTAATCAATTTTATAAGTGTTTCATTTTAGGGTTGTTGTTTATTCAATGGTGAAAAAGTGAAACTTATGATGTTTTAGACTCAACTCCAAAGGAATAAAAAATAATGAGATGCAAATCTTTTTCTTCAACAAATCCTACATACAGGATGGAGAAGAGTTTTAACTTTCTTTAACAAAAACACCCAATTTCCAATTGCAATTTGCTTATATACACTACCCAAAAGAAAGAATGAAACTATATTATTTGTTTGATTCTAATATATAAAGAAAGAAAATACAAATCCTTTAATGCTCCATTACTTTCAATCAAGATGAAAGAGTCGAATGTAGATACAACAGACACGAACCAAAAAGGATTTCAAACAAAGCATGCACTCACAGGCTAATGAGAACTGAAAGAAACAAGTATGATAACTCACTCACTCAAGGACTCGAAAATAGAAAAGCATTCAAGAAATACAAGAAAGTTCAGAGAAGTATCCAACAATTGATAAGGAGAAAGAGAAATCAATCAACTGTCTTGACAAAACGAGTAGCAAGAAAGAGAAATCAAAGCTAGGTTGTGGCCGGCATAAAGTCTCAAATCATTTAAAAAAGAAAGATTTAAAAAGTAACTTAAGACAAACAAACCTTTTTAGACCTTTTCAATCAATGAAATAACCAGAAACTTCGCAAAACTCAGAACAAACCAAGAAGAAACAAGGTGAATCAATCTCGCAATTTGGAAAAGGTTGCAAGATCAAACAATACAACAAAAAGAGTGATAAGGATCCATATCCTCAATCTAACAAATTCATAAGCAAAAGTACAAACTCTGGGCAAAATACCTCCAGCAAAGGGCTAAGCAAAACATGGCAGATTCTCCTCGATCTGCTCAAAACAAGAGAGCATCTCTTCCTAAAACAAAGAGAGTAACTATGACTACTATTGATGAAATGGAGGGAAGAGGGAAAGGCTCAAAAAACAATCAACCAAACAAGATCAAACTAGGAAAAGGTTCAAACGATCCAAGGGAAAGACAAGTCAATGTCCTTCCCTAGTGGAGTCACCAATTTTTGTTAAGGAAATATTCCCCTGCGGACAGGTGAACTTTCCCTTGGATTATAGACCCCTATACCAAGACAAAAACACTACAAATGGACATTAATATCCCTTTGAATTCAATTTAACCAATCAAAAAGAGAGAGGGAGAAACTGTGTGATGCACATTTTTTCAAAGTTTGTCCTCACTGCTTCCAATCCGAGATTGATCTCCAAACCCCTCAGCGCAACTTGATACATGAAATAGGGAGCAAAGAGAGATAAAGAACTTCTATTCTACAAGATTAGATCAATCAAATTCATCTACAAAGATGGAAGGAACAATAGACAATCACATGCAAGAATACACAACCTCGTAGCAAATAGGAAAAGTATATTCAAATGAGAACCCAAAGAAAATACTTACAGATCATGATTGATGCAGTTGCAGCAGCCTCCCCAAGCTCTCCTCGTCCAACCCTTGCACGATGGTACCAAGATCATAAGTTTGATATCTAAAAGCTTCCTCCTTTTCACCCTAGAAAGCCCTCAATATATACGCTTGAGAGGCATAAAAACAATGAGAAAATCAGGGTTATGGTTGAGGATATGGCTCCTTGAGGCTTGTATAAGATCTTAAGGTGAGGCCCAAGCATGAGGGTCGAACAAAACTAACTCAATCTCAAAGATTTAGCCCATAGATTAAGGTGGGGGAGATCACCCCTTTCTCTCAACAACATCAACGCTCCCCCCAAGTGAGAGACAGAACATTGATCCTAGATCAACTCTCCCTATAGTGGTAGAGGGGGCGTTATGTGTGCACCCAAAGTATGGACAGGGGGGAGTTAGTCTTCATAAATGCTCAAAAAAGGGTCAAAATTTCCAAGTAAAAAGTGTGTTTTGAACAAACAATGATGGTTTTCCTCCTCCCATATGACTTAGGGGTCATGACCAATTGTTTTAATGGTTTCAATGGGTGGAGACACCTCACAAAGTGAATGCGACACTTATGACAGTGAAAGTGACACTTACCAAGGTGCATACGTCACTTTGTGACACTTATGGTACGTAACTCAAATGTGACATTTTGATGTGTAATAAGGAAATAAGTCCCAAGTGTGATTATTCAAAAAACAATCAATTTATGTCTGCATGGCCTATTCCCATTCAGGTCATCCTTCAACATCGAATTAGGCAACATGATCAAAATTTTCAAGTATACGAGTCAATGTGGCAACACTGGCATGTTGTTTTTGACTTCATGTTTGTCATCTGGAGGATCTGGAGGAGACATCACTGACATCAACTCCAACATCTTCAATTTTCTTGGTTTCGATCTAAATTCAAAGAATTTTCAGTCGACGGAGGTGGTGGACTAGTCAAAACAAAGATCAACAAACTAGTCGACGGTCGAGTCGAAACAGGAACAAAGTTTGACTGTCCAGTCAAATGACTGAAAAAAGGTAGGAGAACCATGTAAGAGACAAAATCAAAGGGATCATCCTATAGTAATCTGAAGGAGGCATTCAATGATTTAATGGCATAAGACTTATCATCAAACCATACATTTTGTTTGATAATGATTTGTCTATTTACAGGATCAAATAGTCGATAGGCTTTCGACTCTTCAGAGTAGCCCATCATGATGCAAGCATGATTCTTTGCATCCAACTTTTTTCTGCAATCATTGGAAATGTGAACCTAGTCAACACATCCAAACACATGGAAGTGGTTGACTGAAGGCTTATTTCAACACCATCGTTCGACCAGAGTCATGGAAGGAACAACTCAAGTCGAGATGTGATTGATGTAGATTGTTTGCACAATACACCGCTTTAGCCCAGAAGCAAGTAGGTAGATCTTTAGCCTACACAAGACATTTAGGAATTTCAACTAAAGTTTGATTCTTGCATTATGTAACGCCATTCTATCGAGGTGTGTGAGGAACCGACCGTTGCTCGTCAATACTAGATCAAACCACGTATTCTTCAAAAGGTCGATTTAGATACTCACCATCGTTGTCTAATATTAGGCACTGGATGGGTCGGCCACATTGATTTTTAGCAAAGAACCAAGACTACTCAACCTTTTAAAAGACAAATTTCTTATTCTATAGAAAATAGACCCATGTGAAACGGGAGAAATCATCAATGAAAGTCAAAATATACCTTGCACCTGCTAAAGAAGATAAATTGATGCAACATACATCACTTTGAACTAGATCCAATTGCTTTTGTGCTCGTGATCCAGATTTTATGAGTAGAACAAAATGACTACAGATTATTAATAGGTGCTTACCACAAAATAAAAGAGTTACAGTAAAATTGGTTTTCTATTCAATAAGGAAATAAACTGAAACTGTAAAATGCAGCGAAAACAAGCTTGATGGAATGGTGGTGGCTTATCTCTGAGAAGAGATGTGACAGTTGCGCTCATTCACAAGAAGATGATTACAATGAAGATCTCAAGGCATTTTTTACAATAAACAGGAATTCCAAAAACCCTAGACATCCAAAAACCTAACCCTAGGAGATGAAGCGCCAAAAGTCATGTGGGCCCCGTTTGGGTAAGTTAGTACATCAACTTCCCAGGGTCATAAGTTTTGCATACGATCATCATTTTAGGCGTATGATAACCTGTTGGAAAGGTATCATCGAGGAGATTCATTTTGGGGGCTCAATCATGCCTTTGGCCATAATTTAGAAGCTCTATCCTGAAAAACCTTCATTTAGGTCCTCAAAATGGCCCCAGAAGTTAAAACTGCTAAAAATAGTAAATTGCCAAAATTGTTAGAAAACTGTTTTGAGCCAGTTGGAAGAGGTGGGTGGCCATCGATATCCACCTAGATAAATCCTCCCTCCTTAGGAAGAAATGGTCTCCATTGCATTGATTTCCCCCATCAGATGATTAAATTTCTGTTGAATTTGGCCCTGAGTGAGCCACTTGCCTTGGTGCAGGAGATGCCTTGCTTTGATGACTAGATAAAGTTGGATCCTTTGTTGTCGAGTKCCYTTCATCTGTGTSTCCACAATATGATCATTGGATGCATTTTGTATGCAGTTGGGGTTGAKCTCTGTTGGTGTCAACTGCTCTGCTACGTTTGAGGTGTCCAAAAATGGTGGGAAATAAGGGCGAAGGAGATCCACGTTGAACACTGGGTGTAGGCCAAGGAAAGGAGGAATGTTGATCTCAAAATAATTATCCCCCATGGCCTTGGTGATGGTGTATGGCCCAWAACGGAGTGGGTGAAGCTTCTGATGGGGTCTTGTAAGGTGTTATTTCTGCAAGTGCAACCAAACTTTGTCGCCCACCTGAAACTTATGTGGCACCCGATGTTGATCATGGCGTTGMTTGTACTTGCCATTGGACTTTTGTAYGATATCCTGAACCTGTTGGAGGATGTGTTGGATCTGCTCAATGAACCGGGTGGCTTTTTCAGCTTCAGTTGGAGTAGGAGAYGAGTCAGTCGAGGTGACCACAAGGGGAAGTGCAACATCTATGGGACCCAATGGTTGGAATCCCAACCCCACCTGAAAGGGGATGTGGTTGGTTGAGCTATGYAGRGMTTGATTATATCTATGTTGGACATAGGGAAGGCTCTCATCCCATGTGTGAAGTTGTTTTGAATTATACATGCGAAGGATATGCACAATCATTCAATTTACGACCTCGATTTGGCCATCTATCTGGGGGTGGAAGGTCGTGGATTTGGTGAGCTTAGTATCCAGCAGTGACCGAGGCTCGACCAAAATGTGTTGAGAAATTGATTGTCCCGATCTGAGACAATGGTTTGTGGGATTCCAAAATGTACCCAGACTCGTTCAAAGAAAATCTTGGCAGTGGCCTCTGCTATGATGTTCTTCTTACAGGCAACCAGAATCACCATCTTAGAAAAGCGATCAACAACCACAAAAACACAGTCATTTCCCCGCTTGGTGGATGGGAGGCTCAACATGCAGTCCATTGATATGGATTCCCATGGCCTGTCAGGAGTAGGAAGAGGGGTATACAGGCCCTGTTTCTTAGTAGTTATTTTTTCAATAGCGTAAGCAATGCAGGACCTGATATACTTGTTGACCTCTTGTCGAAGTTTCGGCCAGTAGAAATGTTTCTGTAGCATTGCCACTGCCTTTTCAATGCCGAAGTGTCCTGGCACCTGACTGTAGTGGGCTTCCCATATTAGCTTCACTCGTTCACTTGATGGAACATAGATATGGCCCAGACAAAACAACAACCCATCCTGAAGATGGAAATTATCGGCAACTACATTTACACCCAACATTTGGTAGCTAGTGGCGAACTATGGGTCTGTCTCATAGAGTTGGGGCCATCCAAAGGTCTCGTGGTCGCAAGAGTCTAGCACCGTGGTGAGTGCCACGACTGGAAGTATGCTGAGGAAATCAACGACGCGATTGGTGCTTCTTGTTTTATACTTGATGTTGAGGTGGAATTATTGCAAGTATGTGGACCACTTTTGATGGTGATCATTCTACAATTTTCCTTGTGTCTGCATGAACTGTAGTGACTTATGATCAGTGTGGATGATTGTCTCCTTCAAAAGAATGTAATGTCTCCACTGGCGGCATGCTTTCACAATGGAGTACATTTATTTGTCGTAAGTAGAGTACTTACGGACAACATCTGATAGTGTCTCACTATGATAGGCCACGGGGTGGCCATGCTGAGTGAGAACGACACCCACCACATAGTCTAAAGCATCTGTCTCAATATCAAAGGGATTTTCCAGGTCTGGTAGTGAAAGTACTGGAGCTGAGCACAAGCACTACTTCAAATCATCGAATGCTTGTTGTTGGGATTGGTCCCATGTAAATTTCGCCTTACCACCACCCCTGGTTATTTGGCTAAGGGCCGATGCAATATGGGAGAATCTCAACACAAACCTGCGGTAGAAATTGGAAAGGCCCAAGAAGCTCTGAAGCTCAGTGAGTGTGGTTAGGGCTAGCCAGTCATGGATGACTTTGATCTTGGTTGGATCCACATGTACGCCATGCTGATCAATTATGTAGCCCAAGTAAAGGATGTTGTCCATGCCGAAGGAGCATTTTTCCAAGTTGGCATATAGCTTGTGTTGTCGCAAGGTGTGCAGAACCTGTTGAATATGGTGCAAATGTTCGGCCCAAGTCTTGATGTAAATGAGAATGTCATCCAAATACACCACTAAAAAAGTATTGGTGAATGGTCTCATGATATCGTCCATCATCCTCATGAAAGTGGTTGGAGCACTTGTCAAACCAAAGGGCATGACCAACCATTCAAAAAGGCCTTCCTTTGACTTGAAGGCGGTTTTCCATACATTTGTCTGTTATATCGGGACCTGGTGGTAGCCAGACTTCAGATCAATCTTACTGAAGTATTTGGCCCCCATGAGTTGATCAAGGAGGTCGTTGATTCGTGTAATCGAGTACTGTTTTTTTACTGTGATTTTATTTAGAGCCCGGTAATCAATGCAGAGTCACCAGGTTCCATCTTTCTTCTGCACCAGCACGATTGGGCTCCCACAAGATGATGAGATTGGATGGATGTGCCCCTTGTGGAGCATTTCTTGGATCTGTTGCTTGATCTCCTCATTCTCTAACAGAGAGCGACGATAGACTGACAGTGCAGAGGTACCCTGGTAGGTGATGAGAAGATATTTGAGTATTCTTCCACGACCTTTTCTACTTGATTTTGTTGTGTGGAGAGGTCGACTGCAAAGACCCTAGATGTGGCTATGATCTTTCACTTATTCTGAGAGCGAATCATGAAGAATACAAACTTCCCCATCTGAGAGATGACCTTCCTACATTACTTAGCAGAGATCAAGGAAATATCACTAGGTGGGACTGCCTCAGGTATCCTGTACAATTTTTTGTTCAAAGTAATAATAACACTATGAGGCCTAGACTCATATACAGCATGACATTTCCATAAATAAGGTTGGCCCAAAAGAACATCACAAACTTTGAGAGGAGCAACATCACACAATACCTCGTCTTTGAAGGGCTTGATGTCATACGATAGTTGGCACTGTTAGCTGATGCGGAGGTCACTTCCTTGGCGGAGCCGTCCAATGATGTAGGGTTGTGGGTGCGGTGTTGTCAACAGGGCCAACCACTTGAAGACCTCTGCTGATATGAAGTTCTTCTGGCTGCCTCTATCCACAATGAAGTGTAGTGGGGTGCCTTTCACCCACATCTGTGAATGGAAGAGGCGTTCTCCTTCTTCTGGCTCATCTGGTTCACCAGGCTGGAGCTTGGTGGTAGCAACGGTGGCACTATGTTCCACATCAATGATCTGTCTTCCCCTTTCTAGTTCTAGCTCAGAGTCTAAAACCGCATTTTATTCATAAGATTTCGCTTTGGCCACCAATGACTGCTTTGAGCGACAATTAGTAGTGTTATGCCAAGGGCTCTTATGGAAGTCGCACCACTTCCCGATATCTTTCTTTGTCTTTCCGGTGTCCTTATTTGCTTGCATCTTGGACTGGTTGTCCTGATACTATCCATCTTTGTTCTATCCTTTGTTCTATGGGTTGGGGCTACCCTTTCCTAGCTTTTGTTGTGCGGGGTTCCCAGGCCCAAATTGTCGCATCTTTTGTTTGAGCTTCTGCTTGATTTTGATGGCATATCAGTAGGCAACGCCCAAGGATGAGATGTCCAAAAATTCCATTTCAGTATGGATGCATCTATGCAGAACACCGTGATACTTGAGCACTAGATGTCTCTCCGAATATTTGATACCCATCTTGGTGCGCAAGGTGTGAAAGATATTCGTGAAATCTGGCACTTCTTGGTCTCTTTCTTGCCGCAGTGTGGTCCATTTGGTATACAAGTTGTCATAACTTCCGACAAGGTAGTATTGTTCCTTAATAACATCCCTGAAGGAATCTCAGGTGGCCATGACTGTAAATATTGAGGGTTCCTCTATCTCCTTTTGCTCATAGAAAAGTTTCCC
The DNA here is from genome assembly GCA_009831015.1 of Picea engelmannii. Classification (NCBI taxonomy): domain Eukaryota; kingdom Viridiplantae; phylum Streptophyta; class Pinopsida; order Pinales; family Pinaceae; genus Picea; species Picea engelmannii. Next base: position 379,992 of record ML802291.1, read on the forward strand.
ACCAATCTTTGATGTGGGGAATGACTTTGAGGAGCGCAAAAGTAATCTTTTCTCTATTCGAAAAGTTATGGATAGAAAAATACCCTTCTAGTAGATTCAACCACTTGTCTACAACATCTGCGTCTTTCTGAATTTCAAATATAGGAATATCGAAGTTTATTTTTACCTTGAAGGGGGTGGTGCCTTCGCTCGAAGAAGATGCGTCGTCTGTTGGTAGCCATCGAAGGATTTGCGCGAAACTATCCATCATCTCGTTCCTTTGTTGCATGAGGGATTCCTCAATCAATAGTTTGAAAGGATCTCTTGTCCCGTCATATTTCTTTTCTTCTGCCATGAGAAGTCACTTGGGTGTGTGAGAGATTTTGTCCTCAAGAGAAACAAGCTCGAGATCCAACTCTTTGTACTTCGACCTCATTGGGGACATGCATTAAGACGTCGAGGAGAAGACTGCTCTAATACCACTGATCCAGATTTTATGAGTAGAACGAAATGAATATAGATTATTAACAAGTTCTTACCACAAAATAATAGAGATATAGTAAAACTGGTTTCCTATTCAATAAGGAAATAAGTTTAAACTGTAAAATGCAGCGGAAACAAGTTTGTTGGAATGGTGGCAGCTTATCTCTGAGAAGAGATGTGACGGAAGCATTCATTCGCAAGACAATGATTACAATGAGGCTTTGAAGGCCTTTTTTACAATAAACAGGAATGCAAAAATCCCTAGACATCCAAAAACCTAACACTAGGAGATGAAGCGCCAAAAGTCATGTGGGCCCCGTTTGGGTAAGTTAGTATGTCAACTTCTCGGGGTCGTAACTTTTGCATATAATATTTGTTTTAGGTGTATGATAGCCCATTGGAAAGTTATTGTCAAGAAGATTCATTTTGGGGGCTCAATCATGCCTTCGACTATCATTAAGAAGCTCTATCCCGAAAAACCTTCATTTTGGCCCTCAAAATGGCCCCGAAAGTTAAAACTGCTAAAAATAGTAAATTTCCAAAATTGTCAGAAAACTATTTTGAGCCAGTTGGAAGAGGTGGGTGGCCACCGATATCCACCTGGATCAGCTCACCACACTTTTCCAAATTTGAAATATTCCTCGTGATGTTTTTCAAGCACACAACCTTTACAAAATCCTTCCGGGGGAAACACTTTAGGTAAACCAACAACCATGTTCTAAGTTGTCAATGCCTGCAGACTTCGAAAATTTAGGTGTCTAAGTTACTCAGGCCAAATTTGAATTCCCTCCTTAGTGTGAGAAATAACAGTAGTCAATTCAATATCACATCAAGTTGTGTCACATAATTTATATAGATTCTCCTTCAAGTCAAGAAGACCTTCAGTGACAATTAACTTACCTTTCTTCGAATCATGGTCAAATAACCAATCTTGTCAAAATTCCACAATCTTACCTATATGTGTTAACTGAGCAATAAACAACATATTGCCACTTAGGTTTGGCAAATGATGGACGTTGACCACTTCCCATGTCCATAGGTAACATCACTATTAGCAACCACATCCAAAGCAAAATCATCAGCAACATAGATTTTCCTCTCCTTATCTTCATCCAACCATGTGAATAAGGAGGCATCCTTAGGCATGTGATGAGTGCAACCAGAGTCAACTACCCATTACTTTTGTGTAGAATGAGACAACAAGTCATGAGAAGTTCCAACTTGGAAGGTGAAATTTTCAATGATTCAGTGTTCAACAAACATGTTTCCTTCCAGGTGTTTAACCTTCTCCTCTAAATCCACTCTCTTCTTATAACAAACTTTCTCCACATGTCTAGTCTTTCCACGGCACTGACATGTATTCTACTTTCAACTTCTTCGGGGGGCATATGTATATCCCTTATATTTTTTTTCTGTGGCTTCCAGGTCTCTATGTAGAGGTATCAAACAATATTCTATCCCTGGGATTTGACTTGCTCTTTCCCTTGACCAAGTGAGCTTGATGTTTACCACCAAGCTTTCCTTCTTCAAGCAATTTATGTTGATCAATAATCAAAAGGCCACAGAAATATTCAAAGATGTAATCCTCACCATATTCCTTGTGTGCTTGCTAGTTGGTGCAAATCTTCGACATAAACATCGCAGAGTAATCCACCATCAATCCGCTACAGAGAGTTCACAGCCCTAAGAGTCTGCAATGACTAGAAATTTGGCAGTGCACTTATGGTTTGCAATGAATTGAACCAGTCTGAAGTGCACTTTTGCAAATGGAAATGAAGATAATAAATGATAAAGATTCCTTTTGAAACCGACCCTTGGAGATGTTTGATGATGGCCAAGTGTTTAGAACAATATTGGTGTTAACATTGGCACCTACTGGGGAATGGCATGGTCCCTGCGAGCTGCCAAGAACTTGTAGTTCCAATGCCTTATCCATTTTGAAATTATGAAACTTGTAGTTGTCCATCATGCGTTATGGTCAACCTGAGTTGCAAACTATGAATTGTTCCATACTTCTCCTCTTTATTGAAAATTAAAACATTCACACACTGAAAACAAACCTCAAACTGCAAATCAAATGCTCACATACTGAGCTTATTTATATACACTTCTACATTAATCAATGAATCCTTCTTGCTCATGTAAAATAATTTTTACAGTGTAGCCATGCAAGAAACTAGTTAACAAACTACATTTTGTTTTCATCTTTGAATACTAGAATAACATGAGGAGCTAAAAGATATAAATAATTTAAAATCTCATACCTATAGCTCTGGAATCATTTTCCTATAAAATTAAGGACATAAATCTCTTTGCCCCATTTTGACTGCATATAGATTTCCACTGGATCCTAGAAAGAGAATCAATACTCCTCCTGTTGATTTATACACTCTTTTACTTCTCCTTGAACATTTCCAGATGCATTTATAAGAATATTGTCCAGAGGAAATCCTTCATATAATTCAGCAGAAATCTTAACTTGATTGTCAGGAATTTCTAAATCTACTATTGCATATTCCTGAATAGCATTGTTAGATTATTGTTTACTGGAATCTAAAATGAAAGGCACATGAAGAATATAATCTACCACAAATTTCGACTTCTCTGTCCATGTTTTTAAAAATACGTCCCATAAACTTATAATTGAATCAATAAAATCAATAGGCAAACCTTTAACCCAATCTTTGCAATTTCCCTCTAATGAATCATAAAACATCCTCATGTATACATCTTCATGAACAGTCTCAAGGCAGTCAGTAAAATATTCAAAATTTGAGAGATGTCTTTCGGCTTTACTCAAATAATTTCCGTAAAATTTTGGAGACCTCTCTAGACATTCTTTATTATCATGCAATGGATTGGGAAAACTAGGAATACCTTTGAAATCCAAATATGCATACCTTGAAGAAACTGAGTCTGCCATTTAGAAGTAGAGGAACCAACAGTGGAGCCACCAGTATATTTTTGAGCATGGATTCACCAGGTGAATGATGCAGTCTATACTATGTCACCATCCCTTGTTCACCATCAAAGACTGGATCTATGCTTTTTCGTTCTCCCAGTGAATATTTTCTTCATATTCGTCCCCGACAACAGTGCCAAAAATGTTAGCACTAGAAGTTGTTCTTACAGTGGTTTAAGAACAAGCCTAATACCCATCATAATTTGAATAAATAAATAAATTTTATGGATGGTGGATTAACAAGAAAGAGCAAGAAAGAGATCAACAGATTGTCTGCAGAGACATTCCATTGGGCATGGAGTCATAACATTCTTAAGATCAAAGGCAATCAAGCTTCCTACCAGACAAAAGGGCTATTCAATGATGAACAAAAGAATGAAGTAGATAACACTAAGAAGAAATATGCATCAAGCAATTATATTGTCTGGAAAATGAATTAAAAGAATACTTGAACATAAATCATGAAAGAAGGAAATCATTGCAAATCCTTTGCAGCTCATGAATCTCCTTCCCATGAACAACCATTGATCCTAAATGTCTTAAATTCATTCAAGCAAGATGCAAATGTAAAATAAAAGACAGAGACAACACAATCTGATGGTAACAACTCTCATGAATCTCTAATGGTAGAAATGTTACATTCTGATATGCTTAGCAGGCTTACAAATCAACATACACAACTAAATTGCCTCAAGCTCTCTCCTAACTCTCTCTAGTCCCTCATTTTGGAGTCATCTCACCCATTAAATAGAAAATTACATCAATAATACATCTAGGAGGTCGCAACCTACTCCATGCATTAAATTATGTGCCTTAGAGATATGTGGCAAACATAAAATCCAACTAATTCCTTGATTCCTGGAAACTATCTTTTAGAATAAATCCAACTGTAGCCAGCTCATTGCATGGAGATTTAGTGGAGTTGAATCTTAGGTAAAAGTGTCCCTCGGTGTCTAACTGATCTTTGAGAACCCATTCGAACCTCCTCATACAGGTGACATCCCTCCTACACCTCGGATTTATCAAACTATTAGAGTTTGCAACGCAATTTCGGGATTCGTTGCAAACTTTCCCATAGTTGATGATTTCAACTTTTCTCCCAAACGATGAACTGGGTTAGGCTGATTTTTTGTCAGCAAATCAATATTATTATGATTCATCTCCACACAAAAATTTAGAAGAACCTAGATCGGAATTTAAATTTTATGATGAAAATATGATCATGTTGTGTATTAATTCGCTACAAATTGTCCCAAATCTACCAGTTCGCAGCGCCTTTGACATCACGCGCTGCGAACTTTCCTATAGGTGTGTTTTTACATTCAAAATTGATTTCAACTATTAAAACTTGCACAATAAGCTGGGAAACCTTTTTAGAACCTGCTACAATCTTTTGAAACATGAAGTAACCTTTGCAAAAAGACATATCAGTGTGATAATATCAGCTAAGACAAAGTCATTCCTGAGAATTATAAACATGTGTAGAAAATACATCATAGAAAAAGTTTATGTTGATGCATAAATGATGCCTCATCTTCATCTTCTCCTAGTGCTTCTCTAAAAAATGGTTCTAAGTTTATAAGCTACAGGTCATGGGGCTCATCCTTGACAATTTTTCCTCTTTTGTGAACCTTCTTACCTTGTTGATTGTCCATGATAACTGATTTAAAACCCTTTTCCTTTTATAACAGTTGTTATTAGATGTATGATGAAAACATCAATATTTAGGGTTTTTTATTTGAATTTTGCACAATTTAGGATTTACTAAATGAAAAATTTATGTACAACAACAGTGTGAGAATGAAAGGAATGCAAGTAGGAGATGAGAGGAAAGAAAAAAATGCCTACACTGGATGAGGCTCCAATCATGCAAAATTCATGAAATTAAGTGTAAAACAAAGTATTCTCAACGTGATCCTTCAGTTTGCAACGCACAATCAGGATTGCAGCCCACAGTCAAGTTTACAGCGCACGATTTTAGACTAGGTTTTAATGAAAGAGGTCTGCAAAAATCCCAAGTTTGAAAAGGAAAAAAAATTCAAAACAGAGGATACTTAAAACCTGAGTGAAAATACAGTGCGCGAGGGTTTTACCAATGAGGAAACAGAGGGTTTGTAGTGCACAATGAAGTTTGTAGCACATACAAAGAATACAGTCTGTAGCACTAACCAGAATTTGCAGCGGATAGGGTCATGGCTATAAGAAATGGTTGCAATTGATCGTTTTGGTATAAAAACAAGAAAGTTGGGTCTGCAAAGATTTAAGATACAATGACTATAGAAATTGACCAATTAAAAAAGTTTGCAATGCAAATTCTATGGAACATTTTGCAGCATACAAAAAAACTACAACAATTAGAGTTCAATTATAATACACCTTCAGGCAATGAAAATGTACATCAAGCAAAGTTCCCGATATATAAATCCTTGTTGCAGAAAACCAAACCAATCTGTCCTTGAATATTTTAATCCACCATCAATCCACTACAGAGAGTTCGCAGTGCCAAGAGTCTACAGCAACTAGAAAGTTGGCAGCGCACTTACAGTTTGCAGTAAATTGAACTAGTCTACAATGCACTTTTGCAAATGGAAATGAAGATAAGAAATGATAAAACTTCCTTTTGAAACCAACCCTTGGAGATGTTTGATGATGGCCATGTGCTAAAAACAATATTGGTGCTAACATAGAGCCCCATTGCTCTTATAATTTATACACACTAGTTTTGTCTTGTTTGAGTATAAAGCACCAATGCTTTTTAATTTTTTCATGCATTGAAGCATTTAAGTTATCCTAAGCCCCAATGCATTCAATATAGTGTGGGCCTTGGTGCATGTATAATTACTATGTATCGGTGTTTGTTTTACCATGTGCACCAAAAGGTAGTGAAATTTCAAACATTCGAGGTGAGATGTCGATGCCATTATTATTTTATTTATTTTTAATAAAACTGGTAGAAATTATATTCAAAAAATCTGTGTTCTAGCCATAGAGAGAGTCATTACATGATTAAAAATAAGCCTCTAGAACTTCAAAATCTGGCTGGAATTTTTCACTGTCTAAAATAGTCCAACCTACGAACCCTGAAACTGACTTACAACTATTATAGAGCCTTATGTACCATCTATAGAAAATACCAAGTATCAAAAAACTGAAACAAAGAATACAAATTAAGCTTTGTCTAATGGAGGTATTTTTATCACACGAGTTGTAGGTTGGGCAAAGCCCAACCCAACCACCAAAATGGAAACAACTAAGGGACACTATACCCAATATCACCTTGATATAGGTCCCACACTTCAAGAGTGACTAGGTCACTCTAAGGAGGTGATCGTGATGACCCTAGGGGGATTGAGATGGATGGAAGGGAAAGAAGAGAAGTATCCCCTTAAAGGTCGATGATGGAAGAGGAAATATGGATTTGATGACTCAAAGGGTGTTTGTACCTACCCGAGACACAAGAAAAGCCACACTTGCATGTAGTAATATTAGGTGCACAAGCAAGTTAATATTGTTGTATCTAATTGCAGAAATAATCAATGATATATATTAGGACATAAAAGATAATAAGGGCTACAATATAAGTGCTAAAATTCCAATTGAATAAGCACCAGACAAGCTAGTAAAAACTAGTTTAACTCAACAATGATAGAACAAGACTTTAGCACAAAAAGCTAATTGTAGTGATATTTATCATCCTTATGGATGTAACAAACTTTTTATTACAACAATATATTTAACCATTAAAACTTGCTCAAAACTTGCCAAAATATGCATTGTACTTAGTAGATTATGTGGGCAGATTTTAGGAAATTTTCAACGATTAAATTAGGAGTTATTGAATAGTTTGGTTAGGGTCTTCTGCAACCCTAATGGTTTTAGGTTAAATTTGTAACAACAACAAGAAATACTTGGAGAAATGAAACACCCTAGTGGCTCAAGCAAGCATTTATAGCATAGATTTGGTTCCACTAAGAACAACTTCAAAATCACGAAATTTCACGTTTCCCAAAGTAAAAAAATTATATATCCAATGCAACAAGTGATGACTAGTGCCTTTAATGATTGGATTAATGGAGTCAAGAAGAGAAAGAGATAAAGGTACTACCTCCTTGGGGGTGTAAAGCCTCTTACTCCCCAAGGCAAGTATCCCTAGCTAGGGTTTAGGCTAAGAGGGTGTATGCACTTATACTTATCTTAGCACATCCTTGTTAAACCAATAAAATTTAAGCATAAAGTGATGGAGGCTAAGGTGGGGGAGGCTAAAACATCCTTACCAATTCAAGGAAAATGCTAAGATAAACTGCCACAATAGAAAAGAAGAGCCTTCCAAGGCTAGCACATCACTTCCATCAACCAAATAACCAAGAGAGTAGCCATAAACAAGAGAAAATGAGAGAAATAGCTAAAGATTGTGAAAAGTTCAGTCCAAGTACCTCTCCAAGATGGGAGAGTTATGATTTAAAATGAGATCTTATGATCTCTATTTATACAAAATGTCACTAATGCAGTTTGTCCACATAAATTTAGGGTAAACCACAAGATTAGGGGTCAACAACCCTAATCTTGCCCCTTTACACAAATAATATTAAACAAGATCACCTTTAAATTCACTTTTTGCACAAATGAGAACCTTAAGAGTGACATTACCCCTTTAGGAGGGACGTTTTGTCACTTTTAGGCCAAACGTTGAGTTGGAGATGGTAGGGTTGGGCCTCCAAAGGTCGTGTGTCTCCAATCCAACCTTCTTCTTCATGATCCAAGGGTTTCTTCCTTCAAAACGTGCCATGTGTAGCCATCACCACCTATAGCCCCTCAAACATGACGTCAACCCTCCAAAGGATGATGTTTTTCCTCTTTTAGGAAAAACATTTTCCATGTGAGGGCTAGGTCCTATCTCTGAGGTAATATTCTAGGCCTCCAAAGGTTCATATTTCTCATTTTTCGTGCGGGCCCTTGGCATCCAACCTGTGGGATTCAAGCCCCGTGGAAACCCAAGCTAGGCTTGTTTTTCCAAAACTATCCACCAACTAGGTCCTGCAAAGACAAATAAGCACACCCTCCAAGGATCTCAAATCAAAATATCATGATGAGTAAATCAAATCAATAAATGAGCCACCCAAGCATGTGCATCAAAGATTACCCTGTCAAACAAACAAGTAAGTGCTCAAAGACATTATGCGACTTGCCAAGCTTGGATATGGGAGGGTAGAAAAGGTATCATATTGGGTAGATCTTTCCTAGGTCGAGGATTGTTTCCCAAGTGATCCCTCTCTAAGACATGTAAAGTGGATGAAGTGATTAAGGATCAAGACTCAATGTGAATGGGTTTCATGACATACAAGGGGTTGTAGTGTCTCATTCATGGGTGCCTTTGTAGAGGGTGTGTCCAGATAATGGCAGTTCCACTCACAAATACCTTGTGTAAATGAAAATGTTGGCTCGTGATCAGACCCCCTTTCTCTCAGCCATGCAACTAAGAGCCATCACCTTGGCTTTGTGACCAGGAGATGGTAATTCCATACCACTAGATACCCATGATCATGATAGGTCGGCTCATGATGAGACCTCCTATCCTTCAACTAGCCCACTAAGCATTCATAATCATTTATTCTTGTGGATCCCCCTTTTCTTACAGAAAAATCATTTTATTGCTTTCTTGGGGGATCCCTGGGTGAAACATCTGGAAGGTTTATATAGAGGCTTTTATCTTTTTAACCAACAACAATCCTTTTGGGAATTCACCCCCTTCCTCCCATAGAATGAGGGACAACCCCTTCTTGCTTCAATACACCCTAAAATCCCAAGAGATAAGGAAATGGGGGGTATTAGTGATGGAAAGTGGTAAGTATGGTTTGGAACAATACGATGTCTCTTCAAGGGTGTTCCTAGTAGAAAACCCATTCCTGAGGAAGACTACTTACTAAGTCACAATGTCAACCACCAAGGTGAAATAGGGAAAAAAGCATAATTTCCAAGCATATATCATGAAATCCAAAGCAGTCTAAGATACAACATACTCAAAGTGCCTCAAATATTGAAATGACACTCACCATAATACTCGACTTGTACCTTAAGGAGCAAGGACCATTGCCTTTCGAAATCTAGTGGGTGTGGTGGATGCCATCCTGAAAATCCTGAACTTTGTGGTGGTGAGAAGGGTTTCCATCTGTGCAAGTGGACATTGTTGGTCATGTAGTCTCTCAGCACTCCATGTATGCAACCCCAGGGCCTCGAGACATGATCTCCTTAGTTATCCCAATAAAATGGGGATAACAGTTCCATCGTGAGCTTCCTATGTGGATTTTGGTGACAAATTGAGATTTGGAATCTGCGTGGGTGGAGTAGGAGACGAAATCGCATCAGAGATTGTCAGACTAGAAGTTGATGGATCCAGAGAGACATGTCTAGAGTGTAACTCCACTACCTCCAAGCATATGGCATCCACTTCATCTCGTAACTTTTGAATTCCTTGCCTCTGCTCAATAACTCCATTGCATTTTTCCATTGAACTAAGGCATTTTGCATGCCAAATTGAAGTGAATTGACCAGGTTAACTAGAGCCTCGTGTTCTTCCTCTTGGAGATCTTGATTCCATTACGCTACACCTAACCTCATGTTTTTCACATTGTCGGTTCGATTTCCTGCCCAAATTTCTTCTGAAGAGAATGTTGTCCACAAACGGTCTATGGGAAATGCATCTATGGGCTTTGAAGTTATAACAACATCCAATTCTCCACCATCCCGACTCATAATTCTTTCCTTATGTCGAATATTTTTTGTAGCAACTTGACGTCTTGTGATGGGTCTCCTCCCTGGATGATCAATGAATTGTTGCTTACCTCCACGCCCACTAGAGAGATATCCAAGCATGTGACAAGAGTCTATCCAAATGAATCCATCATTGTGGGCTATCGATGAGGATAGCCAAGGGAATATCGAAATAGAGGGGTACGAAGGCAGACCATAGCCATTAACACAGTCCCAATAAACTCCTGTGAAACTGAATGAGAAAGAGAATTCATTGAAGAACGCTTGTGCGAGAGTACGTATGGGCCTGAAAGTGCATGAATTAGATGAATGCAATTTCCACATGTCTGCATCACCATCCAGAATGTGCTCCAAAATTTGTGACCACCCGTCACTTCAAACCTCATACATATGCACTTTACAAGGCAATGATTAGTCTTCATTTCCTCCTTATTTGATCGGCCCCTCATTTGGGAAACTCTTATTTGTCTATCAATCTCGACCCGCATTAGGGGATAAATTGACAAGCAACCCGAACATCAATTTGTAATGTGCCCAGAGAGTCCTGAGTAGCCAAGTTGGCAAAGGAATCAACCTCGATATTATTGTGTCTAAATAAACGAAAAAATTCAAGAGTTTGAAACACCTCTGCCTCTGCCAATGCTCTAACCATGATACTTCTCGGTTTCATATCATCCGAGAGGGATCACTTTCTAAACTAATTAAGAATTAACTCAAAGTCTCCAATGATAATTAGATCTTAAATGCCTTGTCTCTTTGCTAAATTGAGAACTTTATAAAGAGCGTAGGCTTCTGCCTAGTTATTGGATGTTATGCCCAAAGTCCAGTAGAACCTTGTTCGAATATGTCCCCTTGGGGAGAAGATAACCCCACCCGCTCCTGCCACTCTCGTCGACATCATTATGTTTACTAAGCATTTGTGTGTATATTATACTAAAAGCACTAGTTAGTACATTATATTTAGAGTCCTGATGCGTATAATAATTGTAACGCATCAGTGTGTACATTATATTTAATGACCCAATGTAGATTATAAACATGAGCATCATACAATTTTGAAACAATAAATATTATTGTACGTTATGTTGTTTACGGAAAGGTGTTTTTTCTCAATAGTTTGCACCAATGTGTTATTATAATTAATGTGAAATGGTGTGTGTGACTCCTCAAAACACACGGATTTTTATTCTATGGCATGAACTGTTTAGTGAGTTCATAAGAATGTAGTGTGTTATTGCACAAATTGTAGTTTGCACAAATCCCAACCCAAACCCCAAAGGTGAGACAACTACGGGAGTACCTACCCATTGTCACCTTAGATAGACACTCCCCTCGCTTTAGTGATGATGCATCACCACAAGGGGGAAATCTCAGTGACCCTAGGGGGATTGAGATGAAAAGTGAGATGATGATGAATGAGAACCCCTATAGGTCGAGTTTGGAGATAAAGAAAGGCTTGAGAATGGGTCTTGTAAGAAGGTAAATCTTTAACAAGACAAAAGGTGACAAAAGATGACAAACAAAGTCATTAATCAATGGGAATCAAGAAATAATACTTGTTGTACCAAATTTCAATGGTATAGAAATATATATATCAACAATGAATGATGTTAATAGCTGCAAATTTAACCATCCAAAATCTAATACAAGATATCATAAATAAAGCTAGCAATGACAGTTGAACTTCCAATGATTGAAGCAAGACTTCAGTGGTGATTAGGGGGATATTATACAAAGTTATCAAGAATTTTTTATAACAACCTAATGGTCGTGGAAAACAATTGCTACAAAAAAAAATTCTTGTCACCAAATTCAACAAATAATCCACCCCAAAGATAGTCGATAACACGTAGTTAATGATGGCAGCATGCAAGTGAATTTTAGTGGTAGAATAGTGAGTAATAGATGAAGAAAAAATGATTTTGTAGCAACCTTAATGGATGTAGCGTTAATTTTTAACAGCAAAGAGAATTGTTAGGACAATCAAGATGCCACTGGGGCACAAGAAGGATTATAACATGTATAATCAAATCCAACTTAGACAATTGCAATATCTCAATATTTCACATATACCAATGCAACGATATTATATCTCCAATGCAAGTAGATTAGTGCCTTATCAATTGGGTTAATGGAGTATCTTATGTAAGAGCTAGGGTTTTTTACTTCTCTAGGGTTGTAATCCCTTTTACTCCCTAGAGAAAACAAAACCTAGCAAGGTAAATCTACAAGGGTGTAAGCCCTTTTACTCCCTAGAGCAAACAAAACCTAGCAAGGTAAATCTACAAGGGTGTAATCCCTTTTACTCCTTGTATCAACCATTGAAAAGTAACTTATTCAATGATAACAAATTATATCTTGATGGAGGGTGTATTCCCTTATACTCCTCCAAGGGTTTAGAAAAATTTATCTTGAAACAAGAAGAAAACAACACAATAGATGCAAAAATTCCTTACCAATTCCAAGAAAAGCATGAAGAAACCCTTCCTTATCAAGAATATTCCAACAACATACCAAGAATAAAGCATCCAAGAGTTAGCCCCTATATTTTCTTCAAGAAAATACAAGAAAGATCATCCACAATGCACCAAGAGAGAGAGAGATAAATCAAAATGCCCAAATAGGGAGAAAATTTCAGTCAATGTTATGTAATTCTCAAGTGAGAGTTATGTTCAAATGAAATAAGAGTGACCTTTATTTATACAAGATCACTAAAAACCAATTTGTCCACTTTTTCAAAAGTCAACATCAAACTAGAGAGGCAGACCCTCCCTATTTGTCCTTTATAACTTAAAATTACAAATACATAAAGTAATTTCCCCTTTTATGGATGACTTCATACCCTAAAGGATGACATTATGCCTCCTAGAGAGATGTTGAGCCCTTTGGTGAAGATTGTTGGGCCTCCAAAGGCCATGTGCCCTGCCACTAAGTGCTCTATAGCATGCCAAGTATCTCTCTCTCTCTCCATCAAATCATGTAACATCACCATCAACCATGAGAACGTCATAAAAAAGCCTAGCTTCTAAGTGACGTCTAGGGAATAGAAGATGGTGTTTTAGGACTTCTAAGGCCAACATTGAGGTGAAAGGGGATAGCATGTAATCATGTCATGGTGTCAAAGTGACTCTAAAGGAAACATTCATTCTCCTAGGTGTCCAATGGGGGGGCACATCATTCAACCTGTGGGCTTCATGCCCCTATGAAGGTCCAAGTAACCTTCTGTCTTCACGAAATAACTTTCACCTGACAAGGCCCTAAAAAGACAAACAAATTCACCTCCAAGGGTCCAAGAGTCACAAGTATCATTCCAAGTAAGCCATATATAATAAAATAACCACCCAAACATGTGCATCGAATCCCCCATTTTCAAAACAAACAAATGCTAAAAGTCCTTATACAACTTGCCAAAACTATGGGAGAGTTGTCATGGTGACCTATTGGGTAGATCATTCCACAAGTCAAGGAGTGTTTCACAAGAGAACCCTCTCCAAGTCATGTAAGGAGTATGAGGTGGATGGGGGTGTGATTTCTGGGTATCAATCTTCTTGACATATAAGGGCTCATATTGTCTCATTTATGTGTGCCTCTCTATAGGGTGTTCTTTCTCTTAAGTTACCAACTATTTAGGTGCTATTTTTCCTAGACCCCTTCTTAGCCATCTTTCCAATCCCTTCTTCCATTTAGTTCTAATTTGCTAGTCCCCTTAATAAGGTTTTCAATCTTTGGCATTTGCAATTTGGGACCAGGGCGAGCACTGAGTAAGTAGACCTCAAGTTGGACCGACTTTTGATGGTCCTTATTTGTTGTGTTCACTTTCTTTTCAACATTAGTTTCTTATTCTTTTATATTAAATCCAATCTACCTCTGGGCCTTTAGCCCTGTCTTCCCATGAAATGAGGTACAATCCCTTCTTAGGTCAATGTTGGTTTGGTATCTGAGTTATACCTTTAACATGATAGACCTAGGTTCAAGTCTACTGGGGTTCCAACAAATCCTCTAAAACTATCGGCCCTCCTGGTAAACCAAAAGGAAACACAACACACATAGTGCACTGCGTAGTCTCACCTGATATAGTCTTAATGGGTGAATGCAATACTCAGGTGTTTGCAGTCTAGGATTGAGTGCAGATTTGAGAAGTGTGCGTTGGGAGTTCGATTTAACTTATTAAATCAATATACTTTCATTCTTGATTATGCATGCAAGATAATCAACGCATTCATTCATCATGCTACTATCTAAACATAAACAGTAAAAGAAACACAAGCATTCAATCACATAACGCATGTTTTACCATGGTTCACCCCCTCCTGGGCTACATCCACAAAGATCTGGCTCTTAAGCTCTTCTATTATGACAATTCCAAAACTACAACGTCATGCGCTTTACAACTCCTCCTCAATTAGGTCGAGATCTATTATGAGGCAGACTAGATCGCACAAGGCTCCTCCGCCTGCGATCTAACCCTCATGATCTACCCTTCTTACTCCTCTACAGCTCAATAGCTTACAAAAAGGTATCCGATTACAATAGTTTTTCTCCAAAACTCCCTTAAAAGGTCTCTCTATCTCCTCTCTATCGAATCATATCTATATCCGACTCTAGCTCCCTTTATGAGACCTAGGTATCTATATTTATATGTTTCTAGTTCATTAGCCATTACAATGTATTACAAAAACCCTAACCCTAATGTCGTTAGGTCTTCCATGCATGCGCGCATGCTGCTCTTCCTTCCAATTGTCACTTTTCTTGTGCATGTCTTCCTTCCCAAAATAACCTCTTTCTGCTTTAGACTACTTCCAACATGCCCCCAACACTAACATGTGGCTCATATCGAGCCACCTAACCCCTGTGTGCTTCGTTGATCTCCCTTGTGATTGCTTGGAACTTCTCCATGAGCTTCGTTGCTTGCATTTGGGTCTGTGTGGTCTTCTCCTTGAGTCTGTCCAATACCTATACTGGAATCTCGTCGCTGACCAACCTTGCACATTATTCCTGGGTCTATGCCATATATGTTTTGGCTTCCTCTGCCTATGCAATGAACTCTGTTGCTCGCTCCTGGAGCGGTTCCATTTGAGCCTGGCATTCATTTTTCTGTGTCTGTGCAATTATGAGTTATACCTTAAATTTCCTCATGTCTTGCACCCCTTTGATGCGCTATGTGATCGACATTGTCTTATGCCTCTGCTTGAGGTCTTAGATAGCTGCACTTATCCTTTCTCCTTCCTGGTCCCACTACTAGACCTGTTGATCCTCTTCCAGCTTCATCCAAAGTTGTGCTACTTTCTCGAACAAGTCATTCGTCGTGCAGACTTGTCGTTCTCTCTCTTGTATCTTCTTTGTTGCCTCCTATTTCCTTTGCTCCCTCACCTCCAGTGGAGTGGTAGGTGTGAGCTACTCCTAGAGAATCTTGATCTTTTGCCGGTATTGATCAATTGTCTACAAAATCTTATCAATATTGTTTGTCACCGTGAGTTCGATCGTCTGCACGTTCTTTAGGATCTTCTCATAGGCTACGACCACTTTTTTCGCCAATCCTTTCACGCGTTCCCTCTCCTCTTTGGTCTCGAGCTTGGCCTGCTCAAATACCATTTCCAACTCGTCTTGTTTATCCTTTACCTGCTACAGTTTGGTTGTATCTGTCCGTGCACRAGACTATACCTCTTGTGTAATGTTGACCTGCAATTTATATAAGGCCTTGGTCGATATCTGCCAAAATACCAATTTCAATTGAGCCAAGTCCTTTAGGGTGTCTGCCCCATGATTTCGTCCATGYCCAGCATGTTGGGTGTGATGTGAAAYGTTGAACTCAGTTGTGCTATCATCTGGACTGTGTCTCGCTCACTTGCTCYAGGTTATCCTCCTATCTATGATGYTGACGACCCCTTTTCTATGCTACTGTCGACTGCTTGCGCTTCCCCGATCTGCCTGAGGAGTTGTCACATGTATTCCAACTCTATTTCCATTATGTTCCTTTGCCGCACAACATTCTCAAAATCCTCAAATGTGCGATCCTGAACCACTTGGGCCACCATTTCTGCATCATCCTTCGTAATCGTGTATTCTGGAGGCGTTCTATGCACCTTCATCTTCTTGCATGCAACCCTGTCTCGGTGGTTGGCCGCTTAGTCTGGCTGGATATCGTGGAGTAGGACGTCATGTAGTCCCTTGTGTTGCCCCATCCTGTTTATGTTGTACTTGGGGCACCTGTGTGTTGTTCTTCTTCTCCATCTGGCCTCCTATCTTGGATGTCCCCTGTTTCTTTTGTTGTGGCTTGTTCTGACTTGTCCTGGGTTGCTTAGGCACTGTGACTTCATGGGGCTGTGTTTGTTCCTTTCCTTCCTCCTCGGCATGTGTATGTTCTTGTCTTACCTCCTCCTATTATATGTCTGTGTGAATGTCTTGAGTGAGGAATGGAATCCTCCATTCATCTTCCCAATCCTTAATGACCATGTATGTCCCCCTCTGTGATGCAGTAGCACAGTTATCCATTGTCTGTCGAGGTTCTTCCACGCCTGGATCCACATCGCATGTCTAGTGGCTTTGAAGTTGTCTATGCCCTGATAGTTTGCAACAGCTTCTGGTGTTATCCTCCAAGTGTTGGAAATGGTATCTTGTAGGTCACAGAGATATCCTTCGAATATAGTTGCATTCATTCTTCTATTCTTGGCGTCTAAAGCGGCTCCAATCGATAAGTATCGCACTATGTGATTGGGTTTGGGTCTCGTGGCGAAAAATGTGTAATTCGGCTCCTTCCAACCCATAATGGCTATCAGGATGATCATCCATGAATAATGAAATTTGGTCCCCACATCCTACACATCCTTGCAGTCATCTAAGAACAAATTTAACAAATAGCAGGCCCAACTAAGTTTGGTGCCCTCGACACATTGTGTTGCATCCACGACAACCTTGGTTGAGACTTCCTACTTGTGGCATTTTCTGAGCAGCTTGCATGCCATAATTTTTGTGGACATTCTTTTTGCGATGTCACTAATCCATTTGATAATGATCCTACGCAACCCCCTTTCGGTGTCGTATTTCTTCTTCATACCCTCGACCAATTCTTTCTCCTTTGTTCTGTCCTTGAGGAACTATGCGGGATCTGTGCCCCATGATGACAGCTCTGCGGTGTGCACAATGATCTCTATGTCTATTGAGATGAGTTGGTCCAGCCACAGATCTCCACCATGTGTGACCACCATCACCTACTTGATGCAAATGTTTGCATACTTTCCTCTTCCAAAGTGTGGTAGGTCCAATAGACCTAAAATCCCAGTTTCGGCCAATCCCGTTGCCCACTGGACTGGTTGATGAATTGGTTCACCAAAGGGATCTATACCCACAGTCTGTAGGTAGACTTGCTTAGCGAACTCTGGGAAATTTTCTGTGTCCATTACATCATGGTCGAAGTAATTCAACTTCCCTACATACCCTAGAAAATCTGCTTTCACCCATACCCCTTTTGGTATGCACGGCAAAACAATTGTTGCGGCGGGTTGTCTGCATGGTGACCTAGGTACCTTTTGCTTGTCATTTCGTTGTGGTGGCTGACTTGAGGTTCCAACCTCCATTGTTTTTTCTTCAAAAACCTACTCTGGTCGTCCAGTGTCCTCCTCCACTACTCCCTCCTGTGGTTGTTCGAACATGGTTGTCTATGATTCTTCTAGCATGACCATTTCTTCCTGGTTTAGAGCCATCTCGTTGACTCTCGGGTCTTCTATGGGTTTTTCTAGTTGCACTTGGTTGCCTACATATTCATTATGTTGGCCCTGCCCCTCTTTTGGCATATCAATGTCCATGCTCACAGGTGTTTTCCATTGGGTTTCTTCTTTGATGCGCGTGGGGTTGCCCATTATTGTATCCGGCGATGGGATTTCATCCACATTAACGACTTGTAATGGTTGTTCACTTTCCTGCAATTGCGTTTGTGCTCTGGTCCTAACTCTGGGTTGTCTGACAGTATGGCTCGGGTCTCCCTGTTTAGGTGGTTCCATGGTGGTAAAAACTTTTCATTCGCCAAGCTTAGTAGCCTCTGCAACCTCTACAAACTTCACTCTCTGTTGCGTCTGCTCTATAGCTTTGTGCCTTTTCCAATTTCGCAATAACATTTTCACTCCTGCGTCCTTGTGTTGTATGGGCATCGTGTGAAGCTTGTTGAAGACATTATCGCGATTATGGATTCAATGAACCATCAGTCCCTTCATACTTGCCATTAATTTCCCTCATTGTCTCCAGTTGGCACGATTAATGCAGCATCCTGTCAGTCATTTTCGGCATTCAATTCCACTAGCCTTCATCACTTAGTGCTTCTTTTGTTGTAGCCACCTTTCCCTCTTAATTTTGCGTTGAACTAATCGTTGGCCTTGTCTTCCTCGGGCTTGTATTCGCGAGTGTGAATTCTCCTTCTCCTTTTGACGCGTTGTGCTTTTGTTGGTACCTTTTGATATCATGTACCATATCTCTTTTTCTTTCTTTTTTTACTGCCCGATGTCTTTCAAGTTACGTGTGGTTGACTGTCCTTGTACAGTTTCAGTCAGCTCCCATTGATCATCCCTATGAGTTATGCGCCTCCTAAGTCCTTCCACTGTACATATGCCCCATCTGTGACAATTTTTACTTCATATGGTCCTAACCAATGCATTCTGAGATTTCTCGGGTGTTGAGTGGATTTACTGTCATACATCAACACTAAGTCTCCTCCCTTGAAAGTCTTCCTCTTGATATGTCTATCATGCCAAGATTTGGCCCTTGCTTTCTGAACTTTTTGGTGGAACCCTACTAGGATCCTATCTTCTTCCATGATCATCAATTGATTCAGCCTGTCATGTACTGCGCCTCGCTCTGTCATGTTCGTAATCGCAGCTATGCGCAGACTGGGTACCAAAAATTCTAATGGCACCACTGCTTCTCGTCCATATACCAATATGAATGGCGTGTGTCCTGTAAACTTATTGCATGTGGTCATGTATGCCCACAATACTGCTAGTATTTTCAGGTCCCAATTGTCCCTATTCACATACAGATCTTTGTCAATGCATTTTGAAGGATTTTGTTAAAGGCTTCTACTATTCCATTCGCTTGTGGATGGTATGGTGTACTCTTTTGATGATGAACTTCAAATTCCTCAATCATAGCCTTAATAGTGTTGTTAATGAAGTGAGTTCCTTGGTTGCCCATCAAAATCCTTGGGCAACCAAATCTAGTGATCACTTGTTCAAATAGGAAATGTGTTGTTGTTTTTGTGTTGCAATCTTTGACTGGTGTTGCTTCCACCCATCTTGTCAGGTATTGTGTCACATTGATAATGTACTTTTCTCCTATCCTCTTTGTTGGTGGGTTGATTGGTCCCACAAAATCTATTGCCCATTTGTCGAATACCTGCAATGTTACTTGTGGTCACCATTACATCTTGTCCCTTTTATTTGGTTTACCAACTCTCTGACATACATCGCATCTTTGGCAGTATTGTTTCGAGTCTTTGTGAATGGTTGGCCACCATAGTCCTGCGCGCAATACCTTCTACGTGGTAGCTTTGCCTGCGTAATTTCCTCCTCTACTCCCTCATGGGCTTCTGCTAAAATCCTTGGTCTTTCATGTTCTACCACATATCTTTGCAAGATGCTATCTGCGCCCATTTTGTATAAGTGTCATGCAATCAACTGATAGTCTACAACCTGGACTACTAGGTTTTTCTTTTGCACAATGTTATATTCTTGTGGCGCAGTACCTATACTCAAGTATTGGATGATGTCTGCAAAGTATTCATCGACAATCTTGACTGAAAATAACTATGCATCCGGAAATTTCTCCTCTAAACTTGTAGGTTCCTCTCCGTTCGTGACCCTTGATAGGTGGTCAAGTCCGGCATTTGAATTCCCTGGCTTGACTATTACTTCAAAATCAAATTCTTGAAACAGTAGTAACCATCGATAGATTCTCCCCCCTAACACCGACTTGTTGACTAGGTATTTAAGGGCTGAGTGATATGTGAACATCTTAAAATATTTTCCCAGTAAGTAATGTCTGAACTTCTATAGTGCGTAGACCACAGCTAGGCCTTCCCTCTCTGTAGTGTTGTAGTTCTGCTCTGATTCTAACATTTCTCTGCTTGCAAATTCTATAGGATGATCCAAATCTCCTGCTCCTGGCTGCACCAAAATAGCTCCAAGTGCTATGGCCGATGCATCTACATGTACGTGGAATGTCTTCTCCTAGTCTGGGAATACTAGTATCGGCGCGATGACCATTTTTTCTTTCAGCGTATCCAGACCGTGTTGACAATCCTCGTTCCACTGAAACTTTGTATCTTTCCTTAACAATTTCTCCATTGGCGCGGTGATCTGTGCGTACCCTTTGATAAATTTTATGTAGTATCTTGTGTGTCCCAAAGTCACTCTTAGTTGACAGACTGTTTTTAGTGGTCGTAGGTTAACGATTACTGCAATCTTTGTAGGATCTACTAATAAACCTTGCTTGCATACTATATGGCCCAATAGTATCCCAAACGATGTTATGAAGATGCACTTCTTGATGTTTAATGATATTTGGCACTGCCTGCATCTTTCTAACATCAGCCACAAGACCTCTACATGGTCTTTCAACAGAATATAGACTGTCCAATTTTCCAAGTATAAATTCCTTCACTGCAGCTATGACTACTCTGGAAAATATTTTTGGTGCATTCTTCAGTCCAAATGGCTTGACTGTGTACTGGTAGGATCCCCATTTTGTAGCAAACATGGTCTTGTATCTGTCTTCCAGTGCTACCTTGATCTGGAGGTAGCCTGAGAATCCATCAGTGAATGAGTAAACTTTGTGTCCCTCTACGTTCTCCAACATTTCATCCGTAAAAGGTGTAGGGAACAGGTCATGTAAGCACGCATCGTTCAACTTCCTCAATTCGACACATATTCTTATCCTACCTTGTTTTTTCTCTTGAACTACCATCGGCTTATCCATTCTGATTATTCCATAGGTTCTATGATGCCAACTTCAAGCATCTAATCGATCTTAACTTTGCTTTTTGTTTATATATCAAATTTAGTCTGTATGGTCGATGTCTGATCGGGCTTTCCTCAACTCTGAGTGGTATCTTCATTTCACCTAGCTCTCCTTCTATGCCCTTCATTTCTATAAACGTTGTGGGGAACAGGTCATTGTACTCACGTAATAACTTTGTTATGCTTTCTACTATTTTTTCATCCCAGTAGTCTTCAATGCTAGCCATTTTGGGATTCTCAACTTTCCCAATGTTGACTTTCTTCACCTTGATCGGTGTAGCAATCAGTTCTGATTCTAGAGGTGGACCTCCCACTTCTCTTTCGCCTTCATCTTCCTCAATCTAGATATCGCGTGGATCATCTTCATCTATCACATCTTCCTGCACATGGTAGCATGACAACAATTCTTTCACTATCTGTTTGTTCCATTGTTATTCCCATGTGATGGGTTCAACTTCGGGTTCCTGGATGAATATCACCCCTCTTATTTGTTTAAGTGTTGCATCTATGTTGGGGTTCTCATGCTCAAATGAGAAAGTGACTGTAAAATTATGTTGTAGTACTGTCCAGCTCGTAGTTCCTCTGCGTAGTTCCTGGTCTGTATGCCAGTTTGTTGGTATGCCTTCTAATGTGTGTACGAAGTGATGAGGCCATTCATGTGGGGGTGTCATTTTCCACAACGCTCTACACTTCTCCAAGTGTTCCATTGGTGCCCCATGTCCATCGTACTTCTACTGTTGGTTGCTTTTTTGTTCTGTGCCAAATCTTATGCGTAGTAATCGCTTACATTGGTACCAATCCTTGATTGTTTCCTTGTGTGCGCCCCACTATCTTGCAGGTGTGGCCTTGAGTGCTATATCGAGTTCTAAGAGTCTCTGATTTTCTAACATTTCATCCTCGTACTA
>ML802291.1:424246-438866 GCA_009831015.1 Picea engelmannii
GCTATTGTAAAAGGACCAAATCCCCTTTTGTGGATTGGTCATATTGTAATTGTAAAAGGCAAAAGAAGAAGTCGGCCCCAGAATATATCAAAGAGGCCCTGGAATATAATAAAGTTAGTTATAACCACCCAGTTTGAGAAGTCAGCCCTGCCAGTGAAGAGACACTTCACACGTGCAAAATTTGTATAAATAAGGAGGCTAGCTCCTCACTTAGACACACACCTCACTTGTTCATTAAGAGACAAGTTTCGAAATTACAGTTGGAGAAGAAGGAGAGAGAGTGGCGCATCTTTGGGAGAGGATATTTTTTATTAGCTTGAGTTATCTCTTGGCATTGTATTGGCTATCTATAATAAGGAAGTTTTGCTGGGTTTTCTTCCCCTAGAGGGTTTCCCAGGATAAATGTTGTGTCTCTTGTGATTGTGTATTTCTCAGTGATCTTGTGTTATGCTATTGTTATCTATTGAAATGCAAAGAACTATAATAATGGCTTAAACATTAACAAACACAGTATTGGAGGAAGTTTATTGCAAACTTCTCTCTAATTGCAGCACCTTTACATGCAGTCACAAGTGTGAAAAGAGGATTCCAGTGGGGAGGAATCCAAAAAAAGGCTTTCGATACTTCGAAAGTAAAGATTAGTACAACTCATATTCTGGCATTGCCAGATCTCCAACAATATTTTGAAATTGAAACTGATGCAAGTGACTATGTCATGGGGGTAGTGTTGATGCACCACATAAAGTCTATATGCTATCATTTAGAGACCTTCACTACAGCAGTAATTAACTATCCAACCTATGATACAGAACTGTATGTTTTATTACAAAGTGTTAAAAAGTGGAAACATTACTTAATGGGCAAAGAAACAATAATACATGTTGATCATCAACCATTACAGTGTCTACAATCACAAACTAAGCTACAACAATCAAGGCATTTTAGATGGATGGGGTTTTTACAACAATTTCATTTGGTCATCAGATATAAAAAGGGCATTCATAATAAAGTTGATGATATGTTATCTAGGCCTCCTAGTACAATTCCTACAATCCTTAAGCACAATTCAATTACTCATGAAAGTTACATTGAACAATATGTTTAGGACAAAGATTTTAAAGAAGTCTATGCAACTTTAAGTCATGGTAAAAGAGCAGAAGAATTGAATTATCATATTAAAAAAAACTTTTGTATCATTTGGGAAGATTATGTATTCCAGAAAGTGAAAGAGTCCATGTAATCAGAGAGGCACATACTTCTATTATAGCGGGACATTTTGGTGTAGACAAAACAGTTGCTCAATTACAAAGATTTTGTTATTGGCCTCGAATGCATGAAAATGTGTCTAAGTATGTAAAGGGATGTACTATGTGTGCAGTAAGCAAACCAAGTAATAGAAAGCTAGGATTGTATACTCCACTTCTTATTCTTCTAGACCATGGGAAAGTGTATCTATGAATTTTGTGGGGGGATTGCCTATGTCTAGAAAAGGTCATGATTACATGGATGTAGTTGTGGATAGGTTCAACAAGATGTGTGTTCTAATTCCTTGTAAAAATCAAGTCACAGATGAACAGCTCAAATGTTATTTGAAAATGTATGGGTGCTTTTTGGGTTACCTACTTCTATTGTATCTGATCGAGACTCCGGGTTCATGGGGAAATTTGGTCAAGATTGTGGGAACTTATGGACACCAGGCTAAAGGAGATCACATCTTTTCATCCACACACAGATGAGTAGACAGAGGTGGTGAACATGATAGTAGTGCATCTACTTCAGGCATATTGCAACAGATATCCTAAGCTTTGGGATGAACATTTGTGTTATGTACACCATGCATATAATCGAGCCAAACATTCTTCTACTCAGACATCTCCATTTGAAACATGTTTGGGGTGCTTCCCAAAATCTCCATTGGATTTTATCTTTGGGAAAGACATTGGAGCAGGACACAGTGATGTGGATCGGGCTACGAAGTTCATTGAACGGATCCAGTTGATTCGTCAGGCGGTACAGGAACAGTTGGAGAAAAGCCAAGCCAAATACAAGGCGAGGCATGATATGCATCGAGTGGATCATCAGTTCAAAGAAGGAGATCAAGTCTAGTTATATATCAGTAAGGAAAGGATGCAAGGAGAAGGCAAAAAGCTTAAACCAATTCATTATGGTCCTTTCAAAATTTTAGACAAGATTAGTACTAATGCTTTCCAGTTGGAATTGCCTCCATATATGAAAATTTATTCAGTTGTAAATGTGGAAAAATTGAGATTGTATGAGCTTCCTATGATCAAAGATCAAGGAGAGAATGTTCGGATTCCTACATAGAATATTTTTCTCCTGAATATATGAATGAGTTGCATGAAGACACCATTTTGGACAAAAGAGTTTGTACTTCTCACAGGGGCGATGTCGAGTATCTTCGAGTGGGATTGAAGGGCACAAATCTAAGTCAATCCAAGTGGATGGAGACCAGAAAGGTGAGGACACATTATCCTCACTTATTTACCAACTGATACCAAACTTTTGGTGGTCCAAAAGCCTCTAAGTGGGGAGGAATGATCAAGGAGGCTCCCCAGGTCCAGAAAATGCTCAAAAATGAAAGTTCTCGGAATGGGATGAAATCAATTCCATTGTGACCATCTCGTTGCATTGATTCCATATATATATATACTTCCTCAAACAAAGGTTGTATGTGAGAGTTATCGCACTTTGATCATTTTCCCAAACATGCAAAAAGTCAACAGTCAACTAGCAAAAATTCAACACTAACGTCAGCATGACGTCATCATGTTGACATCAACATCGTGACACATGGCAGAGCAGTAGCATGTTGACTAGGCAGGTGACATGCATGATCCAATCATGTGTTAACAAGTGGCACATTTCAAGTGCAAATTAAACGATGCCACGTGGCACCCCATCATTCGTTGGTTGGGGAAAAAAAATTGAGCTTCATGGGATTCGACCGCATGACCTCTTGGTAGGGGAAGTACCTTGGCACAAGTCAGATTTCGAATGCGTCAAATGGTGGGACTTGTTTTAACAAGTCCACATTTAAACATATAAGGTGGTTTTATTGTAATGGCGAAGGCGGAAGGGGGTTGGGCCCTAGGCCCAGCCCATGGTTTTTCTATCCCTTGTAACCAAAGCCCGACGTTAACCGTATTCCTGCTTGGTGCAAAGATATGAGGCACGGTTTCTTAGCACCTACCCGCCATGTGACTCGGGGTCGGTGACCTTCAACCCAGGCGCATTCATTGGCGGTGCGATCCTATTACAATATAGCGCGTGACCATTACTTTCGGGCTAACGACCATTGCACAGCCCTTACGGGTTGGAACTTGGCCATATATAGCCATGTGACCCTGTTTTGGAGCGCGTGCCCAATCCTTTGGGGCTAATTTAGATATTTTGTTACAACAATGGGTTTTTTCTTATAGTTTTGGCAAATATTGGGCGTTTTTGGACATTTCTTGGCCATTTGGAGGGGGATTTGATCCCAAAAAGAGGCCAGATCTTTATGGGAAGTTGGGATTCCCCAACTAAGCCTAAAACCTATATAAACCAGTCTTATTGAGCTTGAGAGGGTACTTTTTTCTATGCAAGGAATGTAAAGAAGAGTTGGACTTTGTGGCCCATTTCTCATGTTTTGAGGGGCATTTTGTCATCTTTTGAGAGGATATTGTTGAGGCATGTGTGCATCTGCACAAGGTGGTATTGTACAGAATATCATAAGCCTGCTTATAACAACAAGGAGCCATTGTAAAGAGAACTTGAGCATTTAAAGATCAATAAAGAGGTCCTCCACTTGGAAGCAGCCCCGGAGACGTAGCCACATATTGGTGAACTTCGTTATCAAGTTCTTGTTGTCTTTGTCTCTTTATTATTGTTGTTATATTCTCTTATTTGCAACATGGTTATTAATGGTTGAACTCTTTAATCATTCAAGATCATCTTGTTAATGTCAATTTGTTATTAATTCCTTCCATTTTTGGATCAAGTATTTTGGTATCAGAGCTTTTGGTTGTTTTGGAAGGTTTAACAAGTGCAGGATTGGATGCTCACAAGATCCAAATATCGAAGAGGAGAAGGATCATTGGCTGAATTCATTTCTGATATAGAACGAGTTTTGAGTAAGAAAAGAATGGCTTCAGAAGGACAAACTTCTCCATGAACCAAGAAGCTCGAAGATGCATTTTTCAGAAATGGTCAAAGTGTTATATGGTGATTTATTGGAGAGAAAGAAACCAGTTTTGGGAGAAATTTTAATGAAAGGAAAAAGTGAAGGTAAAGGAGAATCTTCAAAGCCTCCTCCTACACCACCTTAACCACCATCTTCTCCTTCTTCTTCAAGTTCTACTTCAAATGCTAGTTCTCATTCTACAATATCTACCATACAAAAAAAAACACATAAGCATAAGTCTAATATGCCTTTATTAAAACTTGATGTTAAGTTTGAGTTGTCTTTGTATGATGGAGAAGTAAATGCAGAAAAGTTAGATAATTGGATAAGACAAATTGAAGTGTATTGCAGGATACAGAAAATCATAGATGAGGAGACTATGATCCAGCTTGCTAGTCTCAAGATGGGAGGAACCGCCCTTGTGTGGTGGGAAAGCAGAACAAAATAGGATCTTAAAAAGTTTGGTAAGACTCTCTCTTCATGGCTTGATTTTACATCCGCTTTACGAAAGCAATTTTATCCTCTAGCTTACATGCAACAAGCTATTATGTCATGGTAGAACTTTAGACAATTAAAAGGACAAATTGTTCAAAGTTATACACAGGAGTTTCCAAAAAGAGATTTATTGTTGGGGATACCATTGGATACTCAAGAGTCATTGCTTAAGTATATAGGTGGTTTGCATAGTTATTTATGACATACCATTCTTATGTTTAATCCAACTACTTTAGATGAGGTGTGTGTGCAAGCAACTCATCTTAAATCTAGAGGAAATAATGTAAATGTTGATTTTGTAAAACCATTTAAACCTATTGAAGGAAAACTCAAAGGCAAGGGTAAAGAGAAGTTCAAAGGAAATAAAACTAATATGGTGAAGAAGGAAAAACCTACATGCACTCATTGTAAGAAAGAAGGCCATAGTGAGGATCATTGTTGGATCCTTCACCCAGAATTGAAACCAGCAAAGTTCAGAAATAAAGGGAAGCCAAAGACGACTGTAACAACGCAAACAGATTTGGGGTTCGATTTAGGAGATGAGACCAAGTTCATAGTCACGGGAATCAAAGGAAAAAATTCTAAAGCTAGTACAAGTTCTTCAGTTCAGTATTTAAAAGTTGATGAGGTCAAACGAACATAACTTTTTCATATAAGAGTAATTCCAAACATACAAAAATTGATACTTTATTTGACAGTGGCTCACAAGTAAATTTGATATCGGAGACAATTGTTAAAAAGTTGGGATTAATCACTAAACCTCATAAGAAACCATATCCTTTAGGATGGATTCATAATGATAATCAATTGAAAGTGAATAGACAATGTGTCCTAAAGTTTGCTATCAATTCACAATTTATAGATGAGGTTGAGTTGGATGTGGTTCCACTAGATATATGTGGTATTGTACTTGGGAGTCCATATTTGTATGATAGAAAGGAAATATTCTATCGTGAAGACAATAAGTATTAATTTACTAAAGATGGAAAATAATATATTGTAAGGGCTCATCAGAAGAAACTGAATCTATCACTAATCAACTTAGGGCAAATGAAGAGAATTGTAAATGTCAGTAAGAGATATTTACTAATTGTTGTAAAAGCTAAAGATATTTTCAAAGATTGTGATACAAAATTGAAAGATGATTTAGTTAGAATTGTTTTTAAATATGATGAGATATTTCAAGTCCCAAAAGGATTACCTCCAAAGAGACAAGTTGAACATGAGATACAGTTGCAGCTGGATGTTCCTCTTCCTAACATTGGAATGTACAGGTTATCATTTTTGGAAAATGAAGAGATAAAGAAACAAGTACAAGAGTTGGTTGAATAGGGGGTCATCAGACCAAGTACTTCTCCATGTGGGTCACCTATCATCCTGGTGCCAAAGAAAGATGCCACATGGCACATGTGCGTGGATTTTTGAGCCTTGAACAAGATCATGGTAAAAAATTGTTACCCTTTGCCTCGCATTGAAGATTTATTAGATCAATTAAAACATGCAGTTTATTTTACTAAGTTAGACTTAAGAAGTGGTTACCATCAGATCAAGGTTGTTGAACARGATATATGGAAAACTACTTTTAAAACAAAACAKGGATTGTTTGAATGGTTCGTGATGCCATTTGGGCTTACTAATGCACCTGCTACTTTTATCTGGGTTATGAATGATGTATTCATGCCATTTGGGCTTACTAATGCACCTGCTACTTTTATCTGGGTTATGAATGATGTATTCATGCCATTCATTGATGAGTTTGTAATAGTCTACTTAGATTATATTCTTATTTTCGGTAGGACCAGGGAAGAGCATGTCCAGCATGTTAGGCAGATACTTTCATTGTTGCAGGGAGAGAAACTTTTTGTAAAGTTGTCAAAGTGTGAATTTAGCAAAACATCTCTTGTATATTTGGGTTATATTGTAGGGTGTGGAGAGCTTAAGATTGATCCCTCTAAAGTTGAGGTCATTGTAAATTGGCCAAAGCCTACAAATGTAACTAAAGTAAGAAGCTTCATGGGGGCAACACAATATTGGAGGAAGTTTATTGCAAACTTCTCTCTAATTGCATCGCCTTTACACGCATTGACAAGTGTGAAAAGAGGATTCCAGTGGGGAGAAAGCCAACAAAACGCTTTCGATACTTTGAAAGTAAAGATTAGTACAACTCCTGCTCTGGCATTGCCATATCTCCAACAGTCTTTTGAAATTGAAACCGATGCAAGTGACTATGCCATGGGGGCAGTGCTGATGCAGCACCAAAATCCCATATGCTATCATTCTGAGACCTTCACTACAACAGTAATTAACTATCCAACCTATGATAAAGAACTGTATGCTTTAGTACAAAGTGTTAAAAAGTGGAAACATTACTTAATGGGCAAAGAAACAATAATACATATTGATCATCAACCATTACATTATCTACAATCACAAACTAATCTACAACAATCAAGGCATTTTAGATGGATGGGGTTTTTACAACAATTTCATTTGGTCATCATATATAAAAAGGGCATTCATAACAAAGTTGTTGATATGTTATCTAGGCCTCCTAGTACAATTGATACAATCCTTAAGCACAATTCAATTACTCATGAAAGTTACATTGAACAATATGCTGAGGAAAAATATTTTAAGGAAGTCTATGCAACTTTAAGTCATGGTAAAAGAGAAGAAGAATTGAATTATCATATTAAAGACAAAATTTTGTATCATTTGGGAAAATTATGTATTCCGGAAAGTGAAAGAGTCCATGTAATTAGGGAGGCACATACTTCTCTTATAGCAGGACATATTGGTGTAGACAAAACAATTGCTCAGTTACAAAGATTTTGTTATTGGCCTCGAATGCATGAAAATGTGTCTAAGTATGTAAAGGGATGTACTATGTGTGCAGTAAGCAAACCAAGTAATAGAAAGCTAGGATTGTACACTCCACTTCCTATTCCTTCTAGACCATGGGAAAGTGTATCTATGGATTTTGTGGGGGAATTGCCTATGTCTAGAAAAGGTCATGATTACCTGTATGTAGTTGTGGATAGGTTCTTATGCAAGATGTGTGTTCTTATTCCTTGTAAAAAGCAAGTCATGGATGAACAAACAACTCAAATGTTCTTTGAAAATGTATGGGTGTATTTTGTGTTACCTACTTCTATTGTATCTGATCGAGACTCCAGGTTCATGGGGAAATTTTGGTCAAGCTTGTGGGAGCTTATGGACACCAGGCTAAAGAAGAGCACAACATTTCATCCACAGACAAACGGGAATACAGAGGTGGTGAATAGGACAGTAGTGCATCTACTTCGGGCATATTGCAACAAACATCCTAAGCTTTGGGATGAACATTTGTGTTATGTACAACATGTGTATAATCGAGCCAAACATTCTTCTACTCATAGATCTCAATTTGAAACATGTTTGGGGTACTTGCCAAAATATCCATTGAATTTTGTCTTTGGGAAAGACATTGCAACAGAAGGACACGGTGATGTGGATCAGGCTACAAAGTTCATTGAATAGATCAAGTTGATTCATCAGGCGGTACAGGAACAGTTGGAGAAAAGCCAAGCCAAGTACAAGGTGAGGCATGATATGGATCGAGCAGATCATCAGTTCAAAGTAGGAGATTAAGTCTAGTTATACATTAGCAAGGAAAGGATGTAAGGAGAAGGTAAAAATCTTAAACTAATTCGTTATGGTCCTTTCAAAATTTTAGACAAGATTGGTACTAATTCTTTCCGGATGGAATTGCCTCCATATATGAAAATTTATTTAGTTGTAAATGTGGAAAACTTGAGATTGTATGAGCCTCCTATGATCAAGGATCAAGGAGAGAATGTTCAGATTCCTACCATAGAACATTTTACTCCTGAATATATGAATGAGTTGCAGGAAGACACCATTTTTGACAAGAGAGTTTGTACTTCTCACAGGGGCGATGTGGAGTATCTTCGAGTGGGATTGAAGGGCACAAATCCAAGTTAGGCCAAGTGTATGGAAATCGAAAAGGTGAGGACACAGTATCCTCACTTATTTACCAACTGATACCAGACTTTTGGTGGTCCAAAAGCTTCTAAGTGGTGAGGAATGATCCAGGAGGCTCCCCAGGTCCAAAAAATGTTCAAAAATTAAAGTTCTCAGAATCAGATGAAACCAAATCCATTATGACCAGCTTGTCGCACTGTTCCGGCCACATATTTACTTCCTCGAATGGATGCCATATGCGAGAGTTATCACACTCTGGTCATTTTCCCAAATAGGTAAAAAGTCAACAGTCAACTAGCAAAAAGTCAACGTTGACGTTAGCATGACATCATCGTGTTGACATCAGCATCGTGACACATGGTAGAGCAGCAACATGTTGACTAAGTAGGTTACATGCGTGATCCAATTAGGTGTTGATAAGTGGCACATTTCAAGGGCAAATTAAACAGTGCCACATGACCTAGGCATGGACTGCCACGTGGCACCCCATCATTCGTTGGTTGGGAAAAAAAATTGAGATTCATGGGATTCGATCGCATGACCTCTTGGAGCATGCACCTAGACCTTTGGGGATAATTTTGATATTTTGTTACAACAGTGGGTTTTTGCCTATAGTTTTGGCCCAAATTGGGTGTTTTTGGAGATTTCTTGGCCATTTGGAGGGGGATTTGATCCCAAAAAGAGGTTGGATATTTGTGGGAAGTTGGGCTTCCCCAACTGACCCTAAAAACTATATAAACCAGTCTTATTGAGCTTTAGAGGGTACTTTTTTGTATGCAGGGAATGTAAAGAAGAGTTGAAGTTTGTGGCCCAATTCTCATGTTTTGAGGGGCATTTTGTCATGTTTTGAGAGGAGATTGTTGAGGCATGTCTGCATTTGTAGAAGGAGGTCTTGTAAGGCAGATCGAAAGCCTATTTTTAATAGCAAGGAGCCATTG
Organism: Picea engelmannii; assembly: GCA_009831015.1. Classification (NCBI taxonomy): domain Eukaryota; kingdom Viridiplantae; phylum Streptophyta; class Pinopsida; order Pinales; family Pinaceae; genus Picea; species Picea engelmannii. Next base: position 433,847 of record ML802291.1, read on the forward strand.
TAAAGAGAACTTGAGCAATTAAAGATCAATAAAGAGGTCCTCCACTTGGAAGCGGGCCCAGAGACGTAGCCACATATTGGTGAACTTCGTTATCAATTTCTTGTTGTCTTTATCTCTTTCTTATTGTTGTTATCTTCTCTTATTTGCAGCATGTTTATTAATGGTTGAACTCTATAATCATTCATGAGCATATTGTTAATTTCAATTTGTTATTAATTCCTTCCATTTTTGGATCAAGTATTTTGGTATCAGAGATTTTGGTTGTTTTGGAAGGTTTAACAAGTGCAGGATTGGATGCTCACAAGATCCAAATATAGGAGAGGAGAAGGATCATTGGTTGAATTCATTTATGATATAGAACGGGTTTTGAGGAAAAAAATAATGGCTTCAGAAGGAGAAACTTCTCCACGAACCAAGAAGGTCGAAGATGCATTTTTCTCCATGTCAGAAATGGTCAAAGTATTACATGATGATTTATTGGAGAGAAAGAAACCAATTTTGGGAGAAATTTTAATGAAAGGAAAAAGAGAAGGGAAAGGAGAATATTCAAAGCCTCCTCCTACACTACCTTCACCATTGTCTTCTCCTTCTTCTTCAAGTTCTACTTCAAATGCTAGTTCGCATTCCACAACATCTACCATGCAAAAACAAACACATAAGCATAAGTCTAATATGCCTTTGTTAAAACTTGATGTTAAGTTTGAGTTGCCTTTGTATGATGGAGAACTAAATGCAGAAAAGTTAGATAATTGGATAAGACAAATTGAAGTGTATTACAGGATACCGAAAATTATAGATGAGGAGAGTATGATCCAACTTGCTAGTCTCAAGATGAGAGGAACTGCCCTTGTGTGGTGGGAAAGCAAGAAAAAACAGGATCTTAAAAAGTTTGGTAAGACTCTCTTCATGGCTTGATTTTACATCCACTTTAAGAAAGCAATTTTATCCTCTAGCTTACATGCAACAAGCTATTATGTCATGGCAGAACTTTAGACAGTTAAAAGGACAAACTGTTCAAAGTTATACACAGGAGTTTCGAAAAAGAGATTTATTATTGGGGATACCATTGGATACTCAAGAGTCATTGCTTAAGTATATAGGTGGTCTTTGAGCCCTCCCATACCTAAATTTGGCAAAGTTTATAAGGTCTTTGAGCATTTGTTTAGATTGAAAGGGGGGGATTTAATGCAGATGTTTTAGTGGTTCTCTTATTAAATGTGTCTTACTTGGCATGATACATGTGACTTGTGGACCCTTGGAGGGCATAGTTACTTGTCTTCATAAAACCTTTACCGGTGGAAGACATTCATGAAGGGACCAACCCACTTGGACTTTCATAAGGGCTAGAAATCCCATTGGATGGATGTTTCACCCCACTTATTGGAGCCAGAAGATGATGAAAGTTGCACCTTGAGAGACATCCCCAACACATGATGAAGGCCCAAAACCATGAAGAGAGATTGATGTCACCTTCCTATGCCATAACGTTCCTTTTGGAGAGCTTGGCGTCACACATTTGGGAGGATGTTTGGTCATTTTGGTGCACTTGGTAGTGTTGTAGGCTTCAAGCCCGACCTTCCTGCTTGATACGGGGATGATGTGGCACCTTTCGAACATGAAGTTTTGACCTTGGAAGGTTTATCTTCACACGTGCCACCTTGGAGGAGAGATTTATGGGCCAATGTCCCATCATTTATTATGTTTGGTCATTTTGTAGCCAATGCGGGTAAAAAAGCAAAACAGTTTGTTAATTATGCATAGTAACTTTTGTTTATGACTAAAATTAGGGGTTTAATGTAAAAGTTGACAAATGTGGACAAACATGACTTGGGTTTTCCTCATATAAATTTGAGGCAAGTCATTTTCATTTTGACATAACTCATCACTTGGAAAATAACTTTTGGACTGGATTTTCAGCCCTCTTTGGAAATTCTCTCTCTCTCTTGTTTCTTATCATTGTGGATGCTACACTTGTTTATTGGTGGAATAAAGGCTAGTGACTTCTCTTGGATGATTCTTCTTGGAAAATCATTGGAGTTTTTTGACAAGGCTTTTACATGCTATCTCTTGGATTAGGTAAGGAATTTATGCAATTTTGTGTTTTTATTCTTAAATTCAAGGTTATGTTATCAAACCCTAGGAGGAGTATAAGGGTATACACCCTCCATCGAGGAATTTTCTTCTATTAGTAAGGGCTCAAGGATTTCTACAAGTAGTAAGAGGGTTTACACCCTTGTAGCAAGACCTTGCTAGAGTTTATCTTCTCTAGGGAGTAAAAGGGTTTACACCCCTAGAAGATTATCAAACCCTAGTTAAACTTTGATTTCTAAGCTAGACGATTTAGAGGTTTTGTGTCTTCTTTGGCTTTAAAAGATCGTAATTCTCAAAGAAACAGTTTTTTCTCCTTGTTGCCTAGGTTGTTGTCTAAGCAAGAGACTCCATTAACCCAATAGATAAGGCACTGATTGCATTGGAGATTGCATATTATTGCATTAGTAAACGTGAAATTTGAGAGATTGAATTGTTCAAGTTTGGATTTGAAACTTACATGCTTTAGGCTCTCTTGTCCTCTAAGGGTGTCTTGATTGGCTAAGTGATTGTTTTGTTGTAACAAACATTAAGCTACAACCATTAGGGTTGCAACAAACTTACTCCCTCATACTTTTTTTCACTTTTTCTACCACTAGAAATTACTTATAAGCTATGATAATTGTTCTATCGATAATAATATATTGATTGGGTGGTTTACTTGCTAATTTTAGTGGTTAGAAATTGTTTTTGTAGCAAAATTTTGCTACAACCATTGGGCTATCATAAATACTTGCAGATAACACTCATTAATAACCCACCTTTGTCATCTAATTCATTGTTTTAAGCATCGCAATAATATTTTCAAGTGCATGCTAATTTTTCCAACTGTTGATGCAAAATATTGCGCAACAGGAATCCTTCCTGCAAAATATTGCAATGCATTATACTATTTCTATTACTATATTATTTAAATAGTAGGTGGGACCCCTTAGAGAAGTTGCATTATGTTGATTTTGCTCCTTGTTTTTTTAGGAAGAAATGCGACCTGCAAACAATTGGTTAAATTAAAATACAAGGTCGTATTTTTATTCTTCTCATATCCATGAATTGTTTCTTTGTTAGCAATTTATGAGACTCCTTATCCTCATATTGCATTAAATACGTTGTCTCTATGATTAAAAGAAAAAAGGAAAAGAGTGAGAGGGCTTTCGCGCCAGAATTGTAACACTTTTGATTATAAGGTTTTAAGTTATATATTTGAACATGGCTTGTAACATATTTAAAAGAAAAGAGGTGATCAACTTTATATATATATGATACCATACAAGGTTGTCACATGCAAAGTGTGAATGAACCCGAATTAGAGTTAAATTCATATATTTTTTAGGTATCATACTTCACATCGCTTGATTGGTATGTTGATATGGATGATATACAAGCAGTGACAATTTACAATAGTTGTGAATGTGGTATATTGCTTCGATAAGGTTGTGGGCTCGACGCATAGTATCAAGGCTCGATTTTGAGTCCAAGCTAGCAACTGAGTGCTTTTCACCATGTAAATGATGGTTGGATATCGTGAAATTTTGGTGAGTGTTGATGAATGTTGAGGCAATGTGAGTTGATGGAGAGTTAATGTACTCTCGTTGGTTTTCCCCCATGAGGATACCACCTTTTGCAATTTTGCTTGTTGGAAATGACATTTGCTATTAGTCGAGGGTTTGTAGATTCTAAGGTTGTGGTGGTTGGATAACGATCTTGGGTCTGACTCTCGTGTCTATTTAGCCTACTTCGACAGGTATTGATATTTACAACTTCTCTAGCATCGATAGCTTGCTTTGTTCTAATAAATTTTGAATATTGGCTCAAGTCGTTTGCATGCAGTGTGTTTGTTATGAGAATGAGTCTCTATTGGATTTTGATGTTGTGTATGGTAAATTATTTGTTTGAAGTTGTTACGAAAAAAGGGTTACTAGTGAGAAATCTCGACCTGAGTTTTGCATTTAAAGTTTTACATTCAACTAAAAGGAATAAGAGCTTTGAATGAGGAAAACGATATCATCATTGTTGTTTGGGTTTGGGTTTTATGGATATGGCTTACTGTTAGGAACTGTGGATTCCTTGTTATGACTGTGGATTCATTTCTCAAAACAAAATCAAATGGAAGTTTACAGTGAGCTCCCGGCCTTCTCATTTTGACTATCTTTGTATCTGTTCTGGAAGAAATGTCACTAATGTCAACTTCATATTTTGTGTTAGTATTTGGTTGGCATATTGGCTTTGAGTCTTGTTTTTGCAAATATTTTAAAGGGAATCTACTCTTTTTAAAACACAGTTTTGTAGTTGACAATATATATGGAAACATATTTATCAACATAAGATGGGAATTGTTATCCCCGATTTCTAGGGATAACTAGGAGATCATGTCTCAAGGCCCACAGGTCCTAGACATGGAGTACCGAGAGTAGGATTGACCTGAGCATGGCCCTGGAGGGCCCATCCTTTTCTTCTTTTGTCAGATTCGTCTTGTTAGCAGTAGTAGCATCCATCACCATCGGCTTGGTCTTGTATAGGAGAAGGCTCTTACTCCATGAGGTAATTGGTCCAGGTATCATGGTATGTGTCACTTTTGATCATTATAACCTTTAAATGTATGCATCTGATCCCTTTTATCTATGACAACTGCTTGGATCTTACATAGGCCCACTTGACCATGCTTGGGGAGATTGACTGGGTGTCCTAGCAAGCCTATACCCATAGGTTTTGGTTTGCCACTAGGGGATTTATGAAGAACCATCATCCGCTCCCAACATACCACCACTTTTCCATCTTATCTCCTACTCATCTGTCATGTTCCCCTTGTCCGGGCATTAGGATGATCTGTTTGTAGGGTTGCACCTTATCTCGTGGGAAGAAGGGGCTAAAGGCCCAGAAGGTAAAAGCAGCTGGTAAAAGATAAAATCCTAGAAATAAAACCTTGAGATGCTTC
>ML802291.1:443687-482297 GCA_009831015.1 Picea engelmannii
GGGCATACGTATGGCACCTGGAGGTTATAGTGGTAGCGGTCGGAATCGACCCTGTGTCACGCGAGTACGAGACCGGCCCAGTTGTCGATTCCGCCAGCATAAAAAAAAAAAAAAAGATTCAAAAATGTTGGAGTGAGGTTCCTCATACCTTTTCCTCAACATTTATTTGGCGACCATACTGGGGAGATCTTTCCATATCTCTCTAGTTGTTGTACTTTATTTCTGTAATTAATTTCTTTTGTTTCCTATTCCTATTTTGGTTTTAATTGATTGTTTCCATGGTTGTACCTGTTACTAGATAGCCCAATATCGGTGATGGTCTTGATTATCAAACTAGAATTTCTTTGACCTTATTCAATACCATTTTAGAGACTACTAACACTCATGCTGAACTCCACAGTTCTTGGGAAGTCATTTCTGAAGATATTAGAATACGTGAACAGTGGGAAGCTCGACAAAGGCAACCCGAAAACTTGCCTCCTCATTAAAATATTTTTCACATGTCCTCTAGCTCTTGTATTTCTTGAAGAACAAGAGGGTTATCACCTAAGAATCTTCCTATATTTAAAATAGGAAGGAGAAAGGTTGTCATACAAAGCCAACAAACTTCTCTACATCGAACCTTATCCGATTCAACTAGTTCTACTCTACATGTGATTTCCTTCACTTTAAATATGACATCTTCTGGTGGCGGTAGTGGTACCGGAGTTTCCTCCTCTTCACATCCTTCAACTTCATCTGTAAGCGGTAGTATTTATAGCCATCAAATTCCAATTCAATCTACAACTAATCCGGTAAAAGTCATCAAAAAGTATGACTTATTTCAATTTGAAGAAGATGCTACCACCACCCTGTGGCACGTATCTTCTCCCTTGAATCTTACGCAAGTTGTCCAACCCCTTCCAAAGTTTAAGGATCATTTGCCTAAGTTTTCAGGAAATGGCACTCTTACTACAAAGGAACACTTGGTAGTCTTTTCTAACTCGTTCCATAATATAGGGGTGAATGATAATGTTACTTGCATGCACTTATTTGTCAACTCTATTGAAGGGGAGGTTGTTGCATATTTTTTTTACTTACCCCTAAAAATCTTTTCTACGTGGGAAGAATTGGTTTATTGGTTTAAATCTACATATGGACAACCTAAATCCCAACTGATCAACTAACGGAATATAATAATATTACTTATAACAACAGTGAAACCATTAAGTCAATCAACCTTCTTTTCACTCATTTGTATAATCAAATTCTCAAATTGATCCGCCCCCAGAACCAGGTTGCTTCTATGCATTATTACAATGCTCTACCCTCTTCCTATCGCCATAGATTGGAAGAAAAGGCTATATATAATTTCAGATCTACACTTCAAACTTATCTTGAGTATGAAGAACTGTTAGAAAGAACTGGTCTTCCTAAGGGAGATTTTTTCAAACAAATCAATATGTCTGCAGTCTTGCAACTTATGTAGGATATAACTTACTGACTGATTGCTTATGGAAGGAAAGAAATCACCTCCTCTTTTTCTCCTGCTGAAACTTCTTCTCATGCATATTTTAGGAGTCCAAATGATAACCCTTTTCAACCAAAGGCTATAATGTCTCGTGCCTCGTGTAATTTTGTGAAGAAAATCATGATGAAAGCCACTTCTGAGATTAAAAGGAATGCTAAGGAAAAAATCTCCGGTAAGAATCCTGAGGCTACTATTGTTGTTTTGGATTGGGCTCAACCAGATGATGTTATGGTAGTTAATACCAGAAATAAATCTTACCCCAATCGAAATAAAGTTGAACCTCCCTACACTACTTCAACCCCAAGCACATCATCCCAAGGTACTGACTCCTAGGCTGTCAAGACTACAAACAGTCAAGGGACAATTTCTTCTTTCCCTCCCTCCAAGTATGATATTCTCAATCAATTGGCTAATATTAAAGCAGATGCTTCTCTTTTGGACATGGTTGTCGTCCTGGAACAACAACATCTTAAAATTTTTATGGAAGTTAAAATTTCCACAATAGCTAATTTGATTGAAAATCCTGAGGGAGATGATTCAAATGTGAATAAAATAGGTGTAAATAACTTTAAGAACCATGTAAAATATCCTCCATTTTGTGTTTTTGTAAAGATTATGGATAAAATAGCTCATTGTTGCCTCATAGATGGTGGATCCGATCCAAGAGTTATGTCAAAGATTAGTATGGAAGAGTTGGGTCTTTCCTGTACAAATGAAAATGCAAGGAGTATACTCTCCTATGATAATCAACAACAGTCTACCATAGATGAAATCAAAGATGTAACTCTAGTACTTTGTGCTCATCTTGAAATAAGAACCACCCTAAATATATAGGTAATTGACATGCATGTAAGTAACTATTCAATCATTTTGGGTAGAGACTGGCAACCCTTAACCGGTGGTTACCTTTCGCTAGATGGTTCACATTTATCCATCCCTGAGAATGGAAATAATATTATTTTACTAAGAGAAGGAAGTATTTCGCCTTATATTGAAAATGTTCCTTAGCCTAATGTAAATTATGTTGAAGAAGACATGGGTGTCTATTCAATCTTTGTTGATGAAGATGCAATGTATCTTCAACTAACCGATTATGATGACAATATGTGGCATATGCACTTCGACAGTGCATGTTCAAACGAAGGAAACGAAGCATGTATTATATTATACTCTCCTTTAGAAAAAAATCATAATTTTTACTATAGATTAAAATTTTCATGTACAAACAATGTCACTGAGTTTGAAGCCTTATTCCTTGGCATTGAAAATGCTTATAACCTTGGTTGTGGTCATCTTATTGTTTTTTGTGATTCTGAACTTGTTGTAAACTTAGTTAGGAATCTATATAATCCCAACAAGTTACAAAAGTGATACACCCAAGTTGTGTGGGCATTAATCTCAAATCTATTGTCTTTTAATATCACTCGTGTAAAAATAGAACTTAATTATATGGTTGATAGGTTAGTTGTTTTTCCAACTTCTCCTACAAGGCAGTTTTTACCATAGAGGACAGTTTGTACGTTTTTGTCTCTCTACCGAACTCATCTCCCTGATAATGTAGAATCTTGGCAAGTTTTTTCCAGACTATGAAGGCATATGTGCCTTCTTACAAAATGAACCTTATAAACCTAAGGAAATAATTCCCCTTGAAAATGATAAACTTCCTAAGGGTTTGACTCCTCTTGAGAGTTCATTCTCGACAAGTGATGTAGGCAATAAAGAAATAAATAAAGAAGAGGAGTCTAAAAGAAAAGTTGGCCATACCATCTCTTTGAACATTGTAACCTCTGAGTCCCCAAAGATCATTAAGATAGGTTCACAATGTTCTGATCAAGAAAAAAATAAATTCATGGACTTGTTCCAAGAATTTCATGATGTTTTTGCCTAGTCTTGTGAGGATCTTCGTGGTTTTGATCCAAATGTTATACAACATGTTATTCCCATTAAGGAAGGAGAAAAGCCAGTTGGGCAAAAACAAAGACCTGTGAATCCTGCTCTTGAAGCTACAATCCGAAAAGAAGTGGAAAAACTTATAAATGCTCACATAATCTTTTTAAGTATTCCGAATGGGTATCAAATGTTGCTCCCCTCGAGAAGAAAACAGGTCATATTAGGCTTTGTGTCAATTTTTGTGCTTTAAATAGAGCATGTGTTAAAAACAACTTTCCACTACCTGACATGGAAATGATCTTACAACAGGCTACAGGATCTGAGATGATGTTCTTACTTGACGGGTTTTCTAGATATAATCAAATCAAAGTTAAAAGGACTGATAAATATAAAACCACATTTACAACCCGTTGGGGCACCTTTGCTTACGAACGCATGCCTTTTGGCTTATCCAATGCAGATGCTACTTTTCAGAGAGCTATGCAATTAGATTTCGATGATCTTATCGGCAAAATAATTCAAATTTATCTTGATGACTTAAAAATTTATTCTAAGACCCGATCATATCATTTTAGTCATCTTCGAAAAGTCTTCATGCGATGTAGGAAATTTGGCATTTCTTTTAATCCTTCGAAGGCTATTTTCGGTGTCACTCAAGGTAAACTTCTCGGTCATATTGTTTCTGATTCAGGAATAAGCATTGATCCTGAGAGGGTTGTTGTTATCTTAAATCTTCTAGCCCCTACATCTAAGAAAAAAATTCAAGCTTTTATGGGCACTATAAATTTTGTCTGAATATTTCTTCCTGATTTTACTATCATTGTTAAACCAATTCATAATATACTAAAGAAGGATCATCCTTTCCCTCGAACAGATGACATCGAAAAGGATTTTGTAAGAATCAATAAAGCAATAAGTTCCGTATCGATTTTGGCAAAACCGAATTTTGAAAAAAGACTTTATTATATATACAAACGCTACAGAAGAAACAATTTATGCAATTCTTGTGCAAAATGATGATCAAAATAATGAAAATCATGTAGCTTACATGATTCAAAGTTTTTTAGATGATGAATTTAAATATTCTTTTATTGAAAATCGGGCTTTCTCTCTTGTTAAAGCTATAGAGAAATTTCGTCATTTTATTCTAGGAAAACACACACAAGTAAAAGTATGCTTGCATGTTGTTAGGTTTCTGCTTTCACAAAATTATCTTTCAGGGAAACTTGCACAATGGCTTGCAAAAATCCAGGAGCATGATTTGATGATCATGACATCCAAAATGATTAAGGGTTGTGACTTAGCCCTTCACTTAGCTCAACATCCTGGACCAAGTGAATTTTATGAAGATGAGTATAGTCTGTTGTCAACATTGTTTTATGTTGAAAGCCAAAATCTTACTTTATCTGAACACCCATGGTATAAAGATCTCATCCATTACTTACAATTTCAAAGGTGTCTAGATCATTTAAATTCTCATCAACGAAGGAGGATCCGCCTTGAAGCTTCTAAGTATCTCATTATAGGAGACTCTTTGTTTAGAAGGTCTGTTAATGGGTTGTTGCTATGATGTATTGATGATAATGCAACTCAAAGGATATTAAATGAGATTCGTGGATCAACAAAATCTATTGTTCATATTGGTGGTCACTTTGTTGCTGAAGCCATTGCTTTTAAAATAATAAGAACTGGTTATTACTGGCCATGTATTTTTAGAGATTCCTATCAATTCACAAGGACCTGTGATAAATGCTAAAAGTTCGCTAGTAAACAACACTTCTCTGCCATGCCTTTACAACCCGTTCTTCAAGATTTTCCCTTTTCTAAATGGGGTTTAGATTTTATCGATCCTATTAACCCACCGTCTTCTGCAGGACATGTTTATATATTGACAACTACAAATTACTTCATAAAGTGGGTTGAAGTTGTACCTCTTAGGAACGCTTAAGATGAACATGTTATTTCCTTTTTGGAATCCAATATATTTTCTCGATTTGGTCTTCCCCTGGAAATCATTTCAGATAATGGACTAACTTTCATCTCTACAAAATTAACTTAGTTTCTTAATAAGATTGGTGTTAAACACTTTACCTCCTCTACCTATTATCCTCACGGAAATGGGGAAGCTAATTCAACCAACAAGAACCAAATCAAAATATTGAAAAGAATTATAGAGGATAAGCCTCGTGAGTGGCACACACTTCTTACTTGTGCACTTTGGGAAGATCATACTACTACTAAGTCTAGTACATGATTTACCCCATTTCAGTTGTTATATGGTCAAGAGGCTATTATGCCCATTGATCTAGAACTTACCTCACTACGTTTGGCATTGCAAACTGAAGAATTGAATTCTATTGATATTTCTCAAAGGATGAATGCCTTGCTCGCTTTAGAAGAACAAAGAGGTCATGCTCTAGATAATTTTAAAAGAAGGCAACAAAGAGTCAAAAAATATTTTAATAAAAAGACCAAATCCATTGATTGCAAGGTTGATGAGAAAGTGTTACTTTGGGATTCTTCTCATGTTGAAAAAGGAAGACACTTAAAGTTCCAGAAATTATCGTTAGGTCCATTTAAAATTGCTTTTGTCCTCAATACTAACTCATACAATTAAATAATATGGATGAATGATTATTTTCCTATAGTACTAATGGTCCACATATCAAGCATTATGTCGAACCAAGTTGATTGTGATTAAGTGCTTTGTAAATACTTTTTGCATACTTGCTTATTTACTTTGAGTACTTGTATTGTTTTATTTTGTCAATGTTATTCACATTTTGTGGTTTTGAACCCTTGATGAGGTAGAGTTAGCTGGATCAGTCAAGTCATTAGATAGATCATTGTCTCCAAATATTGTCGGTCAGTTTAGAAATTGAACACACAACAGATATATTATGATTCTCTTTTCTTTAAATGTTGATGAAACTTTTCCTATACCTTCAATTAAATGCTTTGCCACTAACTTGGCGGTCGTGACTCTCCCTTTTTTTCTCCTTTCCCTTTCTACCCGCCATTTCATTTTAAATAAGAGCATATCAATTGATTTTGTAAAATTTGCAGCAAGGTTGAAATTTCATTCAAGCAAATGAAATTGTTTCTTTGCTAGTTATACAAACATGACCAAACACACTCATATATCTCAATTTTCATAAATTGCTCCATGAAGCCCCATTTCATATATCATTTCAATTTCATTTTTATCTCCCCTATTGTATAACTTTCTGTTCTTGATCTATTTTTATCACTTCTTATTACGCACCCTTGTTGACTTTGTCAAAACCAGAATTCATGAGTTCTAATCTGCTATACGCAAATTTCCCTGTGGAGTCGCCAGTTGTTGATGCAAAATATTGGGCAACAAGAATCCTGCTTGCAAAATATTGCAATGCATTATACTATTTTTATTACTATATTATTTAACTAGTAGGTGGGACCCCTTAGAGAAGCTACATTAAGTTGATTTCACTCGTTTTTTTAAGGAAGAAATGTGACCTACAAACAATTGGTTAAATTAAAATACAACGTCGTATTTTTATTCCTCTTATGTGCATGAATTGTGTCTTCGTCAACAATTTACAAGACTCCTTATCCTCATATTGCATTAAATATGTTGTCGTCGTGATTAAAAGAAAAAAGAAAAGAAAAAAAGAGGAAAAGAGTGAGAGGGCTTTCGCGCCAAAATTATAACACTTTTGATTATAAGGTTTCAAGTTATATAGTTTAACATGACTTGTAACATATTAAAAAAAGAAGGGTGGTCAACTTTATTCGATATATATATATATGATACCATACAAGGTTGTCACATGCAAAGTGTGAATGAACCCAACTTAGAGTTAAATTCATATATGTTTCGGGTATCATACTTCACGTCACTTGATCGATAAGTTGATATGGATGATATATAAGCAATGAAAATTTACAATAGTTATGAATGTGGTATATTGCTTTGTTAAGGTTGTGGGCTCGACGCATAGTACTAAGGCTCGATTTGGAGTCCAAGCTGGTGACTAAGTGTTTTCCACTGTGTAAATGTTGGTTAACTATCGTGAAAGGTTGGTGAGTCTTGATGAATGTTGAGGCAACGTGAGTTGATGGAGATTTAATGCACTCTCAATGGTTTTTTGTCCCGAGGATACCACCTTTTGCATTGTTGCTTGTTGGAAATGACATGATGTTGTCAGTTGAGGGTTTGTAGATTCTAAGGTTGTGGTGGTTGGATAATGATCTTGGGCCTGACTCTCATGGTTATTTAGCTTACTTCGACATGTATGGACATTTTCGACTTCTCTGGAATCGATAGCTTGCTTTGTTCTGATAAATTTTGAATATTGAATCAAGTTGTTTGCATGTAGTGTGTTTGTTATGAGAATGAGTCTTTGTTGGATTTTGATGTTGTGTATGGTAAATTATTTGTTTGACGTTGATACTAAAAATGGGTTACCAGGGAGAAATCTCGACCTGGGTTTTGCATTTACATTTTTACAGACAGTTAAAAGGAATAAGAGCTTCAAATGAGAAAAATGGTCTCGTCATTGTTGTTTGCATTTGGGTTTTTATGGATATGGCATGTTGCCAATCAACCTACAGTCCATCATCATGGGTGGTCCACAATTTCATTACCATTTCCTCCTCCACCTCCACATAACCAATGTGCCCAACAAATTGATCATATTGCATCTCCTGCTCAGTCCTCACATGCAAATAAAAAACTGAAGACAACCATCCCCGAACCTTTGCCAAGCAAAGGTAAAAAAGTGTTCATTCATTCTAAGTCCTCTAGTGACTCCTCATAGTTAGTTACCCCCCATGTCCAACAGAATAATGAACAATATCCATCTCTTAGTGAAGTTCAACCTCATGTATCTAATCAACTAAACAATGAGAAGATCAACTCTACAAACAAAATAGAAAAAGAAACAAACTGTGGGAATAAACAAAATGATTCTCATAGTAAATATGGATTTTGATTATTGTTGAACAATTTGTTATGTTTGAGTTATTTTCAGACAACATGGTATTATTATCTTCATTTTTGGACAACCAGCCTTATTTATTTTTATGGTGGCAAAATACACACACACACACACACACACACATGGAAAATTTTGGGGAGACACAAGGGAATATTCAAGTGGTTGTTTACGTGTGTATTTATGAGGTGGCATGAATTATATTAAAAAAAATTATGGAGCAAATAAGAGGGAATCAAACTTTAAAAGATTTAAGAGACTAGGGGTCCCACCTATTAGTTATTATTTAATGAACCCTTTATTATTATTATTATTATTATTATTATTATTATTATTATTATTATTATTATTTGTCCCTAATTTAAATTAAGTCTATTGTGACTTAACTAATGGTAGTTTGAAACTACCACAACTTCACAACTTCTTTTGAGGAAGATAAAAGCTAATCAAAGGAATGGACAAAGAGGAGAGAACAAGGAAGAATTTCCTGATATAAGGTCTGCTCTTATTATTGTGAGATTACTTACTTTCATTCATTATGAGTTATCTTTGAGTCTTAACTCTCTTGTTGACAACAAGGTCTCATTGAAGATTGCAGGATTCAAGGATTGAGATATATATTTCATCAGCTTATTCGTGAAAGGTTGATCATATGATATTGATAGTCTGTGTATTCTGATTTGTATGTGAATTAGATTTCATTACTGATAGGGAATATTTTGCAAAGCCAGACAATGATATTTTCATGGCTTTGACGATCCAGACTTATAGTCCCAATCCTCTCTTGTTGTCAGAGTCTTTTTGTATGGTGCCCATCGAAGACATCTAAATATGATATTGGTCCATATATTCATAGGGATTTGAAAAGGGATCATGATTGTAATTCGTAATGAAATTAATAAAATCACATTGCTGATTTTTGTATCACATGTGTATTTTCTTAAACTATTTTCAGAATTGACTTTCATTTGTTCCTTTATCCTAAAAACACAATACATATACATGTTTTTACTTTCTTCTTTTGCACTATTAAGTTATAAAAAGATAGCATTGATTCCTTGTACTTATTTCTCAAGAATCAATTGATAATTTTTTATTAGGCTATCAACCTCTGGTGATAATCCTAACTATCTTACCCTAGCCTAGTAAGATTCAAAAATGTTGGAGTGAGGTTCCTCACATCTTTTCCTCGACACCAACATCATATGTTGATTACATGATGTAATTTGCAGTTGTTAGAAGTTTGTCATTGATGATATATAATTCCTCATTGCTGCAATTTTGGGACAACCAACATAACTTGTTGTTTCCTTCTTGTTTTAGGGCTCATTTTATCATATATCGTCCTTTTTTTGGTTGTCTAACATTTTTTTTCCAGGTATCCTTCATTGACAACTTTTATTTGATCGACACTCAACTTCCATCAACCCCTTGAACCTTTTATTGTGACCTATAGGGGTGTTCCATTCTTCTCCTTGGCATCTCCCTTGCAATCCCCCTAGGGTCGCTTGGGAAGCCTCCCTTGTGTGGGACTTGTCCTTCACTAAAGCAAGGGGGATATTTATTGAGGTGACAGTGATAGGTGTCCCCAGTAGTGTCACATGTTTATGATTTGGGTTGGGATTTGCCCAAACTACAAACTATGTCATAACAATCCCAATGACAAATCAATTGTTGTAACAATGAAGTGTTCCCTTTGAGGGATGTACCCTCCTGATAAAATTTGAGGAGGCCAACATCCATCAAAAGGGCATGTGTCTGCTCTTAAATAGGGTGAGCGAACAACTCTCTTTCCCTCTCCATAGAATCCCACTCACACAAAAATGTGTGCATCTAGACATGTTGCTCCTCTTCTTGTCATCGTTGTCTTTGATTCACATACAAATATTGTTAGGTGCACGCGCGCACACACACACACAATAAACTGAAATTATAAAACACACACATGTATAAATAACTTGTATTTAAAAAAATATAAGATTATTTTATTTTTTTTGCAAAAAAATCTAAAAAACTAACTTGTGTGCATAAGAAAAATCCTACGCCCCCCCTTTGGTGCTTTATATCCGACAAACAACCCCACCATGTGGTGTTGTTACTAACACACACCAGTGTGACACGTTTCTTCTTGCACCACTACGTATTTTTAGCAGTGCATCCCATAAGATGCACCGCACTATTAAACTATGAAATAATCAACTCGATGTTGTCCTCTTTACAACACCAATGTGTTTGTTTTATCTAAAGGAACTGCTAGGTCATATTGTTTCATTATGACTTAGGCTATGCAATGTGTTAATATGAACACACCAATGCACTTTATGGTGCACAAAATTACCGGTGCACTTGTTAAACTGAAAGCACTGGTGCGCCAGTGTTACCAGAGCACCAACATGTTGTTTAGCAGTGTTTTGTCTTACTAACGCACCAAGAATGAGGCCTTACAAAAGATGCACCGCTATGCTTATTTTTCAAAACCTATCGCGATGCATACTATTAGAATTTATGCATCGATGCTCCATGCTTATTGTTGCACCGCAATTTATTTTAGTGTTCCGTCGAATAAGACGTACCACACTGGTGGATTGTGAAAAATTCAACTCAATGTCGTGTTATTCACAACACCGATGTGTTTGTTGGACCTATGGGAACCGCTAGGTTAAATTGATTTATAGCAACTGAAGCAATATGATGTGTTACTACTAACCCATCGGTGCTACTGTGATATTGGAGCATCAATGTTTTGTTCATCAATGCGTTATAATGAATAGAGCACTAGGAATAGAGCGTCTAATGAGACTCCCTGCTATGTGTAAACGGTCAATATATGTCTTGGTGTGGTTATGTAAACATATCGATGCATTTGGTGAAAATGGTTGCACCGCAACGTTAAATTTTATATATCGTAAAGTTAGCAGTGTGCTTAATTAAGTGGAATGTATTGGTGTGGGGATAAACCAATTACACGTTAGTTGCATAGCATTCCAAAGGATGGGTCGCTTCATTTTTAAATTTTATCACGGTGCTATTCCTTAAATGACATTGGTATGTATGTTTATATTAGATGTGTTGGACATGGTGCTTACTAAGAATTTAACACAAGACACACTGCTTTAGGGCGAGTTGAAGCGTTCAAGTGCACCAAGTAGAATTGGAAAATAAATTGAAAAAAATGCCAAATTTCAAGGTATATTCAAATTTTAATTGGATGAAAATGCAAACAGGAAGGTAATAAATAATTTACCTAGCCTACTGTGTCTTGAGAAGGCATGGTTACACCATTGATAGGAAATGAAAATTGGTGGTAATTTCCAAAATTTGAAAATGTGTGGAATCTACCAATGGAGTTATCCAAGTCATTGTAGAGCATTAGAAATATGGTGTCTTTGGAAGGAAGGTGAGCATCGATGCTTGCTTGAGAGTTTGGAAGCACGGGATGAAGTGTAACAATGAAAATTGGTTTGGTAATTTTAATTTTATTTACCCTACCATGGTGCACCTGATGACAATGATGTGCATTGATGCATAATGGTCAATGACACCGATGCACTTTTATCAATTCTTGTTATTTTTATTATAACATATGTCATGATGATTTTGAACATTGAAACATCGATTCTTTATAGTTTATGTGTGCACTAGTGCGTATGTACCTTAAAGGTGCATTGATAAAAAAACCTTGGCAAAAACCTTCGGTCACCCGCCTCCGCTATAGATAGAGAATAGATAGATTTTTTGGGGAGGTTTCGTAAAAACCTCCACAATAAGGTGTTCTCCTTGTAACGATTGAAGGTTATTTTGACCTATATCGCCAATTCGGAAAACCAAAGAGGAGAAGCTTCAAATGTATAGATCAGGCATGTATTCTTAACTCCTCCTATAAGCTCTTAAGAGAGTTGCAACAATTATTTGGCTAGAGTTTGGTGGATTAAGTCATCGACCTCCAATTAGATATTAGATATTGAATGGATCACTAAATATGAAAGAACAATTAGTGAATATTTGTGTCTAGATAAGGTGGCACCATAATTGATTATTTATGTATTCATAGGCCTAAAAGTTTGGTAGTTACTATTAGAAAAGCATGATCAAATATCATTTTTGAAAAAGATACTATGCTACCATGTTAAAAATGTTATTGAACGACAATCATTGATTAAGATTATAACTCAAGCATAAGAAATCATCACATGGTAGAGAGACAACCTGATGCAAATGACACCATTTATATAAGTCAGAAGAAAAATGAGAGACAAGAGAGCTAAGATTGTAGTGGAGAAACCCCCATGGGGTAGAAAACTCCACTCTAGATCATGTGTTGTGGTACAATGGTTTGAGGGGAGGCTTTGTTCCTCCTTGTCCAAGGTTCCACTTATCTAAAGGGATATGTATTGGTCTTATCCTACAATTTAATCATTGACCCTAGATAGGAACAATGTTGATTGCGGTTGGCCTTACAAGACTATGTTACCATGAGATTGGCATCCCCGAAAAAAATAAAAATCTGCTTTACAGAATATTTATTTATCAATCTATAAACCCTATTATAATAATCCTCCAAGACTCCTTGAGCATAGAGCTCGTGATGATACATTGATATATGTGTAAGGACCTCGAGATTCTTCATCCAAAAAAATGGATAGATTATAAAAATATTAGAGATAAAGTGGAGGTAGGATCCATTGACGAAGTTGATTGGACCTAGTTGATTGATTGACAAATGAAAAAATGGTTGAGAGAGGATTGATGACGAAGACTACATTGGGGTCGACTAGTGTGCATATGTTGACAATCGAGATGGAAGGTTGGTTGTATTAAATAAATGGTGTTGATTGAAGAATTGATGGGGAGTGTTTTCAATAGTATTGTGTCAGTTGTATAGGTGTCAATGAGGAGGGATTCCTTCGTGGCATTTAATGACATGGATCTCGTTGACTAGACAATTGGTGTTAGTTACCAAAAGGGAAGTTGAACTATTGTGTAATTGAAGGGATGGAAGAGAATTTTAATGGTTGTAACTATATATTGGACCTATACCATAAGAAGGGAAGGGTTGGTTGATCAGAATACCAGCCAAGCAACAAGGTTGGAGATTGGACAATTGAATGAGAAATTGATTGAAGGATCACATTCGAAGTAAATATTTGTTACGGACCAAAGAGGAGGGAACTTCCTTGAGGAAATAAATTAAGGCCTTGACTTTGTTAATCAAGAGTATCATGCATTCTAAATGCATCCCTATGGATGTGGATTCCCAAAGGTCATGTAGGGAAATAATTGTAAATATTCGTTGGTTGACACATGCTCAGATTGATAATAAATTGGATTTTTTTCTCCTAGGAGAGTTCTCCTTAAAAATATTGTTGTATTATGTGACATGGATGTTAGTTCATTGATTGTTTGTTTGCATGTTTTGTTATTATTTTTTTGTTTGTTTTGTTTTTGTTTTCACAATTTCACGACAACACCCCTTTTTTTTTGCTAGAGTTGGGAACTTCCCCACAAACCTCCCTAACCCACTACCTAATCTATTTGCATCTATCAATATTGGGCTTCGATATTTGGAGTTAACTGATTATCATTCCTATGACATTTCACTATGATGACTCCCATGTAAGATGCTAAAGGCACCATTCATTGGGAATCGAGCCTAGACTAGTAGTAGAAAACTCATACCAATTAACCACTGGACCACAACTCAATCGACCTTATTTTGTTACTAATTAATAAGGAAATAAATATAGTCCATAACATTCATAAGACACAATTTATTTATTTTAATAGAATTCAAGGTGTAGATACACTAGATGATTTTGACTTCCCCACTTGAAAATCGATAAAGCTCTTCGATATATAGGATTAAATGGTGAGAATAGCACTTCATGTAATAAATGGAAGATTATAAAAACCTTATATACCAATTAGTATGACTACCTATATAAAGGAACAAGGACCAAGTAGCATGACTACCCATATTAAAGAATAAGGAGTCACATAACTACTTATTTTAGGTACCAAGAACCACATAAGGTACCCATAAAGCCCACATGTTGACAATTATTGTACCCTCACAATTCTAAGGATACTTCATTAAATGTATATAAATACCCAATAAACGATGAATTTAAATGTTACACAAGCCATCATAAGGATACCAAGTACATCAATAGACATAGCCATAAGAAAACATTCCAACATATTCTAACATTCCCTATTAATGTAGACTAGGGGAACAACGAAATGCATAAGAATATGACATTATATTAACACTTACAACTAATAAGGAAAGATAAATGATCCATAGTGTGTGGTGCACCATAATAAACATTGTCAAATATTGTTGCATGCAAGATACACTCACTTGTTATTTTTTTTTAGCTAAACTTTCTCTTATCACAATGAGGCTAAAGCACCTAAATTTAGCATTACAAAGAACCATTAACACCATTCAGTGCTATAAAGGTCTATAAAGGGGATATGTTTTGGTAAAGTGCTATAAAGGTGGAATTTAAAGCCCCCAACATCTTGTCAGGTCTTCTTTTTTCATTTATCACCCTAAGCAACTCATCTCTAAGAAGTCACTGAATCCTAAGAAAAGTTCCATGGTCCAACCATTAGGGCTTGGAATGGCCTTCTCAAAAGTCCCAAGAACAACTTTTAAGTTTTTCTTTGTTACCTCGAACTCCATAATTTCATTCATCTCATCATTAAAGAATTTAGGAAACAGTCTAACTACTTTCATAATCTCCCCTATAATAGCTCCATCATTCTCCTTAAACAAAGATTGGAAATGTTGTATACCTGCATGGGAAATATCCTTGAAGGATGAGACCTGAGAACCATCTAAACCTATCAACTCCTAAATATGGTTAAAATTCCTTTTGTAGGCAATGCATTTTTGAAAAAATTCATAGTATTGTCTCCATCAGCCAACCAGAGAGCATGACTTTTAAGCCTCCACTTAGTTTCTTCCAGCTCTAGAAGGACTTTCTTTTTACCTTCAAGTTCTTTTAAACATTCACCCATCTCTTCATTGAAAATCCCATTGTTATTTTGGTCAAAAAGTTCATGTATCATTGCCTCCACAACCTTCAAGTATTTTTGGTATTCTTTCGCTTTTGCCTTTACTCATTATGCAACCATCTTCTTAACCCCAATCAAATTGTTTGAGAACTGAAGCATGGTAGATTTTCCATAGACACTTCATACTTTGTCCAATTGCTCAAAATAAGTTGTCTGGAAAATTCCTTTAAGAGTTAGGAGTGATTAAACTTAAATGGAAACGAGGCATTTTGATTCTCCACCTCAAATTACAATAGGATAAGTAGATGGTCAGAGTGCCCACCAAAACATACATGTGATTTGTATCTACAAATCTCCTCAAGAGTCTTCTTGGAAACAAGAAAACTATCCAATATTTTCAAAACACTAGTGATCCAGATGGATATCGGTGGCCACCCACCTTTTCCAACTGGCTCAAAACAATTTTCTGAAAATTTTGGCAATTTACTATTTTTAGCAGTTTTAACTTCTGGGGCCATTTTGAGGGCCTAAATGAAGGTTTTTTGGGATAGAGCTCCTCGATGATATCCAAAGGCATAATTGAGCCCCCAAAATGAATCTCCTCTATGATACCTTTCCAACGGGCTATCACACGCCTAAAACAAAGATCGTATGCAAAAGTTACGACCCCGAGAAGTTGATGTACTAACTTACCCAAACAGGGCCCACATGACTTTTGGCGCTTCATATCCTAGGGTTAGGTTTTTGGATGTCTAGGGTTTTTGGCATTCTTGCTGCAGTGTGATCCATTTGGTATACAGGTTGTCATAACTTCCGACAGGGTATTATTGTTCCTTAATAGCATCCCTGAAGGATTCCCAGGTGGTCGTGATTGAAAATAATGACGTTTCCTCTATTTCCTTTTGCTCACAGAAAGTTTCCCACCAATCTTTGACATGGGGAACGGCTTTGAGGAGTGAAAAAGTAATATTTTCTTTATTCGAAAAGTTATGAACAAAAAAATACCCTTCTAGTAGATTCAACCACTTGTATACAACATCTACGTCTATATGACCTTCAAATATAGGAATATCGAAGTTTATTTGTACCTTGAAGGGGGTGGCGCCTCTGTTCGAAGAAGATGTGTCGCCTGTTGGTAGCCATCGAAGGATTTGCACGAAACTATCCATCATCTCGTTCCTCTGTTGCATGAGGGCTTCCTCAATCAACAGTTTGAAAGGATCTCCTGTCCCGTCATCTTTCTTTTCTCCTACCATGGGAGGTCGCTTGGGCGTGCGAGAGCTTCTTTCCTCAAGAGAAGCAAGCTCGAGACCCAACTCTTTGTACTCCAACCTCATTGGGGACATACATTAAGAAGACAAGGAGCATACCGCTCTGATACGATTGATCCGAATTTTATGAGCAGAACGAAATGAATACAGATTATTAACAGGTGCTTAACACAAAATAAAAAAGATATAGTAAAACTGGTTTTCTATTCAATAACGAAATAAGAAGAAACAAGCTTGCTGGAATGGTGGAGGCTTATCTCTAAGAAGAGATGTGAATACAGCACACATTCTCTAGAAGAATTCCAAAAACCCTAGACATCCAAAAACCTAACCCCAGGAGATGAAGCGCCAAAAATCATGTGGGCCCCGTTTGGGTAAGTTAGTACATCAACTTCCCGGGGTCGTAACTTTTGCATACGATCTTTGTTTTAGGCGTGTGATAGCCCATTGGAAATGTATCGTCGAGGAGATTCATTTTGGGGGCTCAATCATGCCTTTGGATATCATTGAGGAGATCGATCCCAAAAATCCTTCCTTTAGGCCC
The DNA here is from genome assembly GCA_009831015.1 of Picea engelmannii. Lineage (NCBI taxonomy): Eukaryota > Viridiplantae > Streptophyta > Pinopsida > Pinales > Pinaceae > Picea > Picea engelmannii. The sequence goes on from ML802291.1 coordinate 460,905, forward strand.
TCAAAATGGCCTCGGAAGTTAAAACTGCTAAAAATAGTAAATTGCCAAAATTGTCAAAAAATTGTTTTGAGCCAGTTGGAAAAGGTGGGTGGCCACCGATATCCATTTGGATCAACTAGCCTTGCCACTTTTGGAATTTCACCAAGTTGGACCAACCTTAATTGGTTCAACATCCACTAATCTTAAGTCTTCAAAGATATGGGTGACAAAGTCCACCAATGGATCTGATCTAGCGACCTCAGCCCAATACTCTCTTGAATTCATAGTTAGGTTTAAGTCATCGCCTATGATCATGTTATCTCCACTCAAGGTTTGTTGATATTTTAAATTAGTCCATAACTATAACAATTGTTATAGAGAGTAAACAAGTTCACAAGTTTTGAATGACTTGTCTACACCCTTGGCCCTTCCTTCAACCACGATTCCATAAATAAGATAGACGTAATTAGTAGCCTCAAAACCATCGTCCTATCTAGTTATTAGATCATCGAAGAATGCATGTGCATCCACAATGCATAAATTCCACTCCTTCAATATAGAGGAAATAAACTCAACTGATTTGTCCCCTCGCACATCGTCTCTTGGAACATAATCACATTTGGGCTATACATGGAAAGGAATGTTTTAAGGGATAACCTATTAAGGGCACCCCCTAACCCTCTAACGGTCAAGGACAAAAAGATCATGGTGGCGCAACCTTCATGGGGTTCTTTGCTCTAAGTGCCCCTTGTATAATCAAGTGTTTTCCGGCCTTTACCTCCTTTGAGGCCTTCAAATTTTCTTTTGATATATGTTATGAACATAATATATAATAATAAATATAAATACTATAATAGTTAATGAATAATTAATGAAGAGACACCTTCCCAATGAAAGGTCATGTTTCTTCATGGAAGGGCACCCCTGCGTGGGTATGTAAGGCCCTCATTCTTATTGTATCTCATCATTTCATATTCATATACATTATTTAATATATTATCCCTTATGGATTATAATGTATTGTCTTACCTACATTGGGTATTTACCTGGTGAATCAGCTTGGTTCACCACAGTGGTATCAGAGCTTCGTCTCGATCCAAATTTTGGCCACAAATAGAGTTTCTCTAAAATCAAGTCTTTGACCTCATATTGGCCATTGACCATTTATAAATCAAATATTCTCCACATTTCAGTGAAAGTGAAAAAGTCATTCTACACAAAATAAAAAAAGAGGAGAAGAAAAAAAGAAAAGGTTTTCTTAAGGTGCATGTGAAGAAGTATAAGTGCACACCAAGAAGTTTGAAAGAAATATTCCAGATTTGTCATTAGTTAAGTTAATTGTCATTTAAAAAGTGAGAAAAAATAATTTAAAAGAAAAAGTTTCAAAGAAGAGGAAAAGTGAATATTTTATTTTACCTTTGGAGATTTACCATCCCATGGTTTTGGAAAACCATTGGCCCATGGTATTCCATACCATATATAATATATATGTGTGTGTATTTTCCTCTAAAGAAGCATTTCATAAAACTTAGGGTCGTGTTTGTTGAGCCCTGACCGCCGCTAACAAATAGTCAAGAGTATAAAAGGGATTTATAAGGTATTTTTTATAAAGTATAAAAATGATTATAAAAATTCGAGTGAAAATATATATAAGAAGGAAAGAGTATAACTAAAATAGTTCTTTTGGAAAGTGTGAAGGTAACATTGAATTATTTTTCATTAATTACCAAGGAAAAAAAGAAGAAGAATAGATTAAGTGAATATAAAATTAATTTTGGTAAAGTATAAAGAAAATATTCAAAGTTTTTAAACTCTATATATATAAAAAGAAGATTTATCAAGGATTATTTTCTTAAAAGAATATAAAGGAATATTAGAGGAATGCATATATTAAGTAAAGAAGCTTAAGTCTTATTATTATTAAAGGATATTATCATAATTATAAGGTCAATTCAAATTAAAAAATGGATTTTAAGGAAGGAATATTTTATGGTGAAAATCATCTAAGTAGATGCATCAGATTATTAAAATTTAGAGGAAATATTCAAGAAAAAGAAGTTAGCATCCACATTGGCCCAGATAAGAAGAAAAATCACATAAGTATGGATTTGGCGAATCAATTAATAATTCCAAAGACAAATGTAATCGAAACAAAAGACTTTGTTTTGCAATAAATATGACATCAAGGATTTATCGTTGACACTCGAAGATTATAAACTTGTATTGAATTTCGAGGCTACAACTATATATGAAAAAGAGGTTGATATAATCCTCGGCTCAACTTGGTTAGAGACGTTGGGTAGCTTAATATTAAACCTTGAGAAAAAGTTTTTAATGTTTTCCTACAAGAAGAAAAAAATAAAATTACATGACGTCTCAGTAAAGTCAGATTCAATATCTACATCAAAAGATCCTGATCATATCTCCAAAATACTACTGTCACACAAACAACAGTCAATACTTGAGATCCAAAAAGAATGTGACAAAATCGTCATAGACAAGGACACAAAAATTTGTCGCCTAAAAGCTCATAATCAAATTTAACTCACCTAGATTAAGAAGATAAAGAGCGATAAGAAGATGGTACAAGACAACTTAGAACAACTTATCAATAAGGAATCATTCGTAGACAAAGAGACAATGACTGAACTTATGGAACTATAAAAGTCTTCAAATGGAAAAAACTTGATGGTGGATAAATAAATTAATACAGACCCAGTCAAGCTTACAGCTCAAAGGGATTCAGTTGATGTAAAGATGTCTTCACATGTCGAAGTAGAAACAAGCCAGGGCTACGAAGAAGAATCAATTCCAAGTGTTAATCAAGAAGAAGCTACACATACACGAAGTAAAGATCAGATTGCAAGGATGCCTTATAGACATCCTAATCACAAAAATCAATACTTCAACCAATCAATGTATCCACAGAAACAAATGACAAATATGTCAAAAATTATTACCTCCATTACAAATAATGCTCAAGGTAGAAGTTATCATGGGAGTCAAAATGCATCAAATTGTCTACAAGAACCCCATAAAAGCCCCATTATGCAGAAGATCGATATAAGGTGGGAAGACTCCCTTACAATTCGATGGTTCTATGCAGCGCTTAGAAGATCATATCATTACAAGTCCTCAACGATCACTAATTCAGGAATAAAGAATAAGGAGACGATGTTACAATCCAAAGCAAGAGATAAGTCTTCCATAAGTATGCTTTGAGGACAAAGCATTTTTAAGGGGAAGGTAATGTTACGAACATAATATATAATAATAAATATAAATATTATAATAGTTAATGAATAATTAATGAAGAGACACCTTCCCAATGAAAGATCATGTCTCTCATGGAAGGGCACCCCTGGGTGGGTATATAAGGCCCTCGTTCTTATTGTATCTCATAATCTCATATTCATATACATTATTTAATAGATTGTCCTTTATGAATTATAACCTGTTGTCTTACCTACATTGGGTATTTACTTAGTGAATCGGCTTGGTTCACCTCAATATATATGATTTTCTTCCCATTGGATCTGGCTTAGAGTGCATCAAACCTAAACCACCCTTGATCCCTCCTCCTTTATCTTCCAAGTTTACCTGGGAGAAATAAGTTGATTATGTAGAGTATTTGTAGCTTTCTCAACCTGATCAGGTGGCCCTCCTTCATGCAACTTCAGAGATGCATCCAACACCACATTCAAAACTGACAATTCTCCAACTTCCATTAATGAAATACCGCTAGGTACTGAAAGTGCTTACGATTCCCCCTCCTGAACCTCTCCTTTAGGTTATAGGGTGTAACATCCCTCGTTTTAATCCCCACGGATTATAATGTAATTGTATAAATGTGATTTAGGCTGGTGAGACAATGTGATGGGGTGAAGAGCTCGTATTGATCAATGTGGTAGGGACCAAATTATGCATTATTCTCATTATTGAGGAAAAGGTATGGAAAACCTTACTCAAGCATTTTCAGATCTTGTTGGGCTAAGACAAGATAGTTGGGAATGTTAGCCGGGGTTTATAGGCTAAAAAACAATTGCTTGATCCACAAGTATTAAGTGCAAAGGAGCAAGGTCGTTTTTATGTGTTAAATATAACAGTGTAAAAGAAACAAACTTAAACAAAGTTACATGATTGTGTACATAAATTATACAAATGTGTACATGTAGATATAAGCAAAAGAATGAACCAGATCATTAAAACACATGTGTGAGACTAAAACTGTAATCTGATTTTTATATTTATTTCATTATGAGATACAAAACTAAGTTCTCTCTACAAACCTTTGTGAGGGTAGGGACCAAAGTCAAATTTAGAAGCCTTCGATGGGAACCATACAAAAAGACTCTGACGACAAGAAGAAAAATGAAGCTAAATATCTAGATCAGCTTGCCACAACATGTTGTCACTTGATTCTGCAAGATATTCTTTATCAATCATGAAATTCAATTCATGCCAAACAAAAATACACAGAATACCAAAGATAAATCATACACCTTTAAAACAAGCTGTTGAAATATGTGATTCAATTTTTGAATCCTGCTGCCTTCAATAAGACCATGTTGTCATCAAGAGGATTAAGCTTTCTAGTAAACTTGGAATGAATGAAAATGAACGTATCTCACTAGTATAGAGAAAACCTTAATGGTTGTAGTTCTCCTTCTATTCTCCCCTTATCTCTTCGTCTCATTGAGATTTTATTCCTTGTCAATAAGTTAGGGTAGTTCAACTACCTTTCTTTAGTTAAGTCAAATTAACTTAACTAATTAGTTGAGACAAGTAATAATAGTATATATAAACAAAGGTCTTATTTAATAATAAATAAATAGGTGTGACCTCTTGTGACCCCCAATTATTTCTTCTAATAATCATCAAACAATAAAATATAAAAGCTCAATCATTTGATTCCAAATACATCCTCCTTGTAACTCACGTTCTCATAATTATGATCAAATATTTTAAATATCAACAAAATATAATATGACCATATCCAAGAATATCATATCCATGCTGCCCAAAAAAACTTCCTAAATATATGTGCATTGTCCCAATACTTTGTCAAAGTAAAATTATTGTCTTTAACATAAAAAATAATATTAACCATTGTCAAAAAACATATTTACTGTGAGAGGCATTTGGCCTCCTTTCGATGTTGTCCCCTTTTGAATTTTTTGTGGCAACCTTTGGTTGGTTGGAACCTTGAGGCTGAACTGCATTGATAACATGAGAACAATCATCCTTAAGATGAAGGCGGGAAGACATAGATTTGGAAGATTCTTTGGATGAGCCGGAGGGAGTGGCTACTCCTTTTCCCTTATCTTTCACAAGCTCGGGGACATCTGTTTTTAATCTCTTACTAGCATGAGATGATTGCACTAGTGAGACAGCAAGGGAAACTAGGGAATTTGGATTAATCGGTGGTGGAGGTGGTGGTAAAGGAAAGAATGTAGTGGGCCAACCGTGGTGGTGAACAATAGGATGGTGGACAATCTCTTTCCAACAATCGTTGGCAAGCAGGTCTGGTCGCATTGACACATAAGGAGGGACTCGAATACCGAAAAAGTTTTGATTTGCTTGGAAGGGAGGTATTTCAGGTCAGGGCTGGAGGATCCCTATTTCAGGTCGGGGCTAGAGGATCCCTTGGCCTAGTAGGTTGAAGAACCCAGCTTGGAAAAGATGGTTCAATTCATTGTGGTCGACATCAAAATGTATGGAGAACTGAGGTCTTCTATGACCCCTCTGCCAATTTCCCTTGCCTCTAATTCCTCTGCCATTACTGCCTCTACTGAAAAATCTCATCTTGAAGAAATGTTTCAATTGGTTATGAAAACTCTTGACAGTCCATGCATCAACCCTACCTAAATAAAATCAAATGTTGTCTCTGTTATTCTCAACGAAAGCACATGCAAGCAATCCATTCATCATATTACTCAAACCAAGAATTAATTGCTATTGAATAGGGAATGATGGGGATACTGGGAAGATGAGGGGTTGGTAATGAATGAAAAGTGGTAGCATGGATGAGGACCACCAGCGGATACTGTTCAAGCAACATAGATGCAACTTCAATATCAAAAAAATACTTCCATTTCCAATTTAAACACGAGTCACTTCCTTTTATTTTTTATTGTTTCTTTTGAAATGTCATTCAAAATAACAGAACAGGGAATTAAAATTGAATCTGGGAAGATGGTGGTCTTGTAAGGAGCAAAAAATGGTATAATGAACGGGAAATGAAATGGACACGGTTCCATTAAATAAAATAACATTTGTTCTTTAAAGTGAGATACCCTTAATTATCAAAAAACATTTTAAACTGTAGGCAATCTTAAAGTTAAAGACACAAAAACTTCCAAATAAAACCCAAAGTAGAGCTTCAGGACTGTCAAACTCAACCATTGTATTCATATCCTTTCTTCATTCATGTTTGATCGAGAAGCAACACAACCTATATACAAATTGTTCATAATTCCAACTATCAACAATCATACACAGAGTGTTTTAAAGCAACAATGAGGAGGCCGAGAAGAAGAACATGCCATCGAACTTAACCTTTTACATCAACCAATTCAATTGCTACACAATGGACTAGGTTTAAGACCCTTTATTYTGTTAGATGGTCGTTTTTCCTTTTTCTAAAAATCAAATGACTCCAAACATTACCGAGCCAAAACAACTACAACCAATTTCTTCTCATTGTATAATTAATTTATTTTATTTGCAGAGTTCTTTTCACATGATAGACTRACAACAAAAACATTCCATTAATTAAAATAAACCACATCCAACAYGCAATGGAGTGTAACATAGGCCAACAAATACTCAACATACGAGACTGGTAACTACTTCCATTATTTGCTATGTGACGGGCTAGGTTCGAAACCCTAGCGTTCTTTTCTTTTATTCACTGTACARTCTTCAAAAATGACCAAAACTCTTGTAGGTACTCAACCCATGGACCAAGGAGATATGCAAGTAACAATTCTTTTCACTGTCGGGTTAACACATAACAATTCATAATCCCAGTTCAAGCTCGCAACAACCACGACAAAGGAGAACAAGGTCTGAACAACAGGCAAGTGAGACAACTTTGCAGGTGGGGTTTTCAACATGAAACCAAAATCTCCAATAAGGTTTGACACAGTCATTTCAAAGGTGGCCACCAGGTAGACCCAGACTTTGCATACATTCGAATTGTGAAATGTTAACTTGACAAGGAAACAAGGCCTCATGATTAGAGCAGGAGGTAATAATACTACATTGAAAGAACCCATAACTGAGCATCTCATTTGTTTATCATAAAAACCCTCCAAAATTCTATCTCGGGACGTGGGTGATAACAAACAAAAATTTCCATAACTTTAACAACAACAAGGAGCAATAATAACCAGTCATTCACCCCAGGTGCAACCATAACTGAATAACTTCAATACGAAGGAGTATTAAAACAATTTCCAACTTGCCACATTTGAAACACCAACCAATATCATTTGCACAGACATAATACACATCAAACCACCATATCTTTTAGAAAGAAAGCACTCTTCATACAAATTCTAAGAGCCAACACAGATATTCTATCCAGAGTGAGGCTAGAATGATGAATGGAAGGGAGAGATTCACCATACCTGTGAGGAAAGCGCCAAAAAGAACCAAAGACCACCATTATTCTCCAACGATCGAGCGAAACGGAGGCAAACTAACCAGAGCAACCAAAATGTGCGACAAGGTGAGGGTGGTGAGCTCGAGGTGGGGTAAGAACGACATGCAATAAATGCATGTCGCTTCTACACCCTTTCATTAAGTGCCATCAACCACAGCTAGGGTATAATGCATCCAAAACCCCATTAAGCGCATTAATCAACCATATTGAAAAACAACATGTCACTTCCACTCTGCCAAATTGAAACGAAAACCCTCCTATACCATAGTATAATGTGTCCCCTATCTATTTGTAACAAGTTCCTATTTGTAAGGATTAAATTGACCTCCAACAATGGCATAAACCATAACTATTGTTCACATAACATAACCAATACCATGAACACAATATACCATGAATGCAATATATTATAACCAATATGAGTGTGAGTTGAAGTCCAAATTTTAACCATATGCCAAAGCAAATGTATAGCAGTTATAACCAAAGTGCTTGTCACTTTCTTTTGACTCTTAAATTGCCAACCATTATAATCATTGATTGCATGTGAAAATTTGTTCGAATTCATGTGTTTTCTCAACCTGTAAAATACTTTGTAAAGTTGTCATGAGCGTAATTCAGAGAAGCATTTCTTTTCCACCATGATTCAAACAAGGGGGTCCCACCTATTTAGTATATTATTAAGTATATGTATATAAATAATAAGGCATTGCAACCCATTTGCAGGTAGGGGTATTGCGTTGCGCTTCTGAGCGTCAACACACATTAAATTATTTAACAAAAATATTAATCATTGGTTGTGATACGAGAGGAACGAAAATGATGGGGGATATGATTCCACAAGAGAGAGGGGTTCAAGGGGGGTCTTATGCATGTGTATTAATCCAAACCCACATTCTTGAGATTATATTATCATTGTGTATAAACCTTCTATTTGATGTTGAGTGTTCCCATAGCCAATCATTAAACTCATGTAAGAGGGAGGGTGTGAGGAGTCACATCCCATAGTTATTGAGAGCATGGGAATAAGTACAATCAGCTTGGGGAAGAGTGTACGTCAAGCAAGAGAGCAATGAGAGGAAATTCGTATGGGTAGAGGAGGTGGAATTAAACAATCATGTTTTTGCATAGAGACAAGTTTTTACATGCAGATTTTGGGTAGCAAGAGAGGAGTTGAGTGATGGGAAGAGCACCAACCATGCTATGCTTGAAGGTAGCCATGGGTTGGATGTGTTTTATGATGAGAAATAGGCATGTGTGTCTGTAAAATGGGTTGTAAGTGTTAGATTTTTCATTAGTTTTGTTAATATAAGATTTACCATATCATTTTTATCTACTTTTAACATTCAATAACCATATAATGAAATATATAAGCAACATATAAACAAGCACAAGAGGACACAAAGATTTATCCTGGGAAAACCCCAAATGGGGGAAAAACCCAACCAAATTTTCTTAGAGAGAATCTTTCCAATATTCCAATACAACCATGAACAATCTTTATTCACAAGAGCAAACCACCAATGAAGAAACCCTGATAAGAAATGCTTATCTTTTTCTTATCAAATCCTAGCGAGGGTAGACAACTGAGCAACACCACAAAAATGGTGCAAGATGGGCACATCACTAGAGAAAGATAACACACCACAAAACTGGCACAACTGGTAACTGCATCTGCAACTGCAACTGTATATGCATCTGGCATGAAGCAACTGGGCAACACCACACAACCTTAGCGCAACTCCTCCAGAGGTAGCGCACAATAGAAACCACCAACAACCACCAAGAATATCCTTCCCCAAGTGGGCGTACTCTCCAAGTGAACCAAAAACCAAAAATAACAAAACTGTTGCAACTGCAGCTGCAGCTACCTAGCGCGCACTCGAGAAGGATAATTGTCTGACTATACAAATGAACTAACCGAGACTTGTATTTATACTAATTTGGGCACCTGTCTGGGGCCAACTTCTTATTTTGGGTCTTCAAATTTACTTTATTATTTCTATGGGCCGACTTCTCTTCCCGTAAATTATATTTCAACTTTATTATTATTTTTTGTGGGCCGACTTCTCTTCTGTGGTCTTCTATTTCACTTTATTATTTTTCGGGGCATTCCTCAATTGTTCAGTGGTCTTCCTTTGACTTCTTGGAATCTTCTTCTTCTCTAAGAAAAGTTGTCCAGGAGGAAAATGCCTCCTACAACTACCAAAACATCAACACTCCCTCTTAGCTAGGGGGGTATCTTTCCACGATGTCTTCATCTGGTATTCTACTGAATGCTCTGTAGTCAACTAGTAGCGCACAACTACTACCATGCCATCAGTAACTCAAATCATCCATCACAATCTCCAAGACTATGATGCAATCATCCAGTAGCACACAACTACCCATACTATCCAATAGTACATAACTACTGTCGTAGTCCAGTAGTACACAACTACTGTCGTAGTCCAGTAGTACACAACTACTGCCATAGTCCTCATGATTGTGCTATGATGTTCCTTCTTCTTTTCTTGCAGTCTTATTCACACGCATCCACCTCATATGGTATGGGAAATACTACCTCCATAGCCCCATTCACACCTAGACACCTCGCATCGCTCATGCAAGGCTATCCCATGGTCCAAGACCATGCTCCAAGTCTTATTCATACCTAGCCACCTCGCATGGCGTAGGCAAGACTTGCCACAAGTCTTATTCACACCTAGCCACCTCACATGGCATAGGAAAGACTTGTACTGGGTTGTGATGTTTCTCCTCTCCCAATAGTCTTATTCACACCTAGCCACCTCACATGGTGTAGGTAAGACTACAACCATAGCCCCATTCACACCTAGCCACCTCACATGGCACATGCAAGGGTATGCTGCAAGTATTATTCACACTTAGACACCTCACATAGCATAGGCAATACTTGATACATATCTTATTCACACCTAGTCACCTCACATGGCGTAGGCAAGATATGTACCCGACTATACATTACTCCCTTAGTCACCTCACATGACTGATCTAAGAAACCCTTGGCCAGAGGGGAAAGTCGACTGGAGGAGAAAAATCAAGCCTCCCTCTCAATGAGGGTGGACATTCTGCATCAAACCAAGCTTGTCTCTAAAGTAATTATACTTCACACTAGATAGAGGCTTGGTGAGAATGTTCGTTATCTACTCATTAGTGGATATGTAATAGAGCTCCACAGTTCCTCTGTGCACCATTTCTTGGATGTAGTGGTATTTGATCTCTATATGCTTTGACTTGTCATGAAAGACAAGATTCTCTGAAAGCTTCACACAACATTGATTATCACAATATATCAAAGTTGGATCCAACTCTAGATCAAATAAACCTGTAAGTAACTTCTGAAGCCACACTACTTCACGACTTGCAACATTTGCTGCAATATACTCTACCTTTGTTATACTTAGTGTCACTGACGTTTGCTTCCTGCTTAACCATGCGATCATACTTGATCCCAAACTGAAGCAACATCTGGATGTGATTTTCCGGTCCACTGCACTCCCTACCTAGTCAGAGTTTGTATAATCCTGCAGCTTCACATATCCAACTGAGACATATCTCAATCCATATCCAATTGTACCATGTATGTACCTCAACACGTGTTTTGTTTTTATCCAATGTACATGTCTAGCCTCAACCATGTATTGACTCAAAGTGTTCACTGCAAAACATATGTTCCGCCTGGTGTTAACTAGGTACATCAAGGATCCGATCAACTGTCTGTCAATCGTGGGAACCACCAAATCTGAAGATGAATCACTCAATAGCTTCATATTCGTAACCATAGGTGTGACTATGGACTTGCAGTCCTTCATTCTAAATCTCTGCAAGATCTCAAATGTATATTTTCCTTGGCTATGAAAAATCTCATATTTGTCACACCTCTAATCCCATCAAATCTAGATCCTTCATTTCGAACTTTGAAGTGAGTTCCCTCTTGCACCCATATGTGAGCTTCTCATTCCCTATAAGAAACATGTAATCCAATATCAAGGGGAAACCATCCCCAAGATCATCAAAACAATTGTCTGGCATATCCTACCCTGGGTGCTTGCTTAAGCCTGTACCAAGCTTTCTTCAATCTACAGACATGAGACTCCTTCTCATGTATCTTGTGGCTACTGGAGTAAGTGTCTCATCATAATATTCTCCCTCTTTTTGTGAGAATCCCCTAGCCACAAATCTTGCTTTGTACTTCTCTATGTTGCCATATGCAACATGCTTGATCTTGTAGATCCACTTGAAAGTCACTACTGACTTCCCTACTGGTCTCAGAGCAACTTTCCACACATCATTCTTCATGATGGATTGGTACTCTTCCATCATGGCATCCTTCCACACACTTGTTGCTTAACAACTTCCTCATAAGTGGAAGGTTTTGAATCAATGATCTTCCTTGTCAATGCCACATAGCTGGAAAAACATGTGTGGTCTCTTGCTTTCTTTGGAGCTGAGGCAAAATCCATATGTCAGTCCTTTTGACTGACTGCCTCCTCGGTCACTATAGTAAAGTCTATTGAAACAAGTGAATCCTCCCAGGAGATCTCACATCTCCTAGAAGTCTCTGAAGCTATGATTTAGCCTCCTCAACTCATGGCATTTGTCTGTCAGTCTTGGAAGACGTCTCTCTCTTCCATTTGAATATGAGAAGGAATACTTTCTGAATGAAAGTCTTTAGGCCACTGACTCTCTCTAAACTCTAGATCCTTATGAGATGGTACTTGGTGGGGCTGCATGCCTCACCACTAGTGGAGCCATATGTTCCTCATGATATGACTCATCAATGCCATATATCTACATCCCCTTTGCATCCTGCAAAGTATCACGCGACCATGTCGGTCTTCTTCATGGTCACTACAACAATTTTGGGTAGGCTCCTGGGTCTACTAACTCTTCCTGATGATCTCAAGAGTGATAAACTGAGCTTAGAGGGATATGTACAATCATCTTCAAAGTCTTCTGCTCCTTACCATCAATCTCCATATAAGATACTTTGTTTCCCGCAAAAGTACCCTTCTTGCTAGAAGGTTTGACTTCGTCCTCTTTTCCTTCATTACATGGATGTGTATGGTCATGTACACAACTTTATGTCTGGATAGTTTTCTCCATGTCTCAGCTAGACACCATCTAATATGTTGCCTCTTGCAATCATCATTATAGATCCCTCTCATAGCTATCACCTGTGACTTGCTCGGAACAAAAGCAACAACAAGGGAAAACAACAGACAAGAATAATATTCTTATAATAAAAATAAGAACGGGAACAATCGTCACGGTAGCTCCTTTTCAGAGCTATCACTTGTGACCCATCTAGAACAAGATCCAAAACAAAAAATACAATAATAAGAAAGAATAACAATGCTCTTCCAGTGTTGTGACCAATGGTAACCTGCCCAAAACAAGAAACAAGAACAACAACATCTCCATCATAACCTCCATGGAATTTACAAGATAACCTACCTGGGACAAAGACAACAACCAAGAATATCTCCCAGAGGAGATCAATGTATCTTGTAAACAAGTGCATCATTAATACTGAAAAATGAGAATTTACTTAATGATCATCATGCCAACAATATTCGAGTGTTACAAAACATTTGATAGCAGAAGCAATAATAGAACTCTAAAGATTGTTATTCTGGTTACAACACTTAATTAAGTTGTAGCAATATAAAATATCAAACCTGATATGCAAACCTTGAGTCTAGTTGTTGTTGTCTCATTTGAGTTGTCATATACTTTAGGAGACATCGTCACTGCTGCCTCCAACTCTTAGGCTTCCTCTGAGTGCACTAGATATAAGATCCCTTTGGATTTACTGTCACTGCTTTGAACATGTTCTTTTGCCAAGTGTACGTTTCTTGCAAACACCCTCGTCTTATATACAAGTGCACCATCCAACTTGTCTTCTAATTTGAGACATTACATTAACAAGAAGAAGATAGAAATCTGAATCAGAAGGTTCAATGTCTAGGAAAATGTCAACAAGCCTAAAACACTAGAAATTCAATTTTGACGGAAAGTCAATCTGAGAATTGCAATAGGTGCACTAGAGTAGGGTGCGTTGATCAGTGGTGGAGTTTGTCCCAATCGACTTTATAAAAAGTGCTCAACGAGCTTGACAAAGAAAACTGTGCCGCAACAAGTTGCATGTGCAGTGGAAAATATTAGCAATGTGGCAAATCCCACGATCTTCCTTCCAGTGGTTAGATTGTTCCGAAGGAAACCAACTCTAAAACCATGTTAGATTTTTCATTAGTTTTGTTAACATTAGATTTACCATAGCATTTTTATCTTCTTTAACATTCAATAATCATATACTGAAAGATATAAGTAGTAGATAAACAAGCACAATAGGACACAAAGATTTATCCCGAGAAAACCCTAAATGGGGGGAAAACCTAGCCAACTTTTCTTAGAGAGAATCTTCCAATATTCCAATACAACCATGAACAAGCTCTTTTCACAAGAGCAAACCAATAATGAAGAAACCCTGATAAAAAATACTTATTTTCTTCTTGTCAAACCCTATCGAGGGTAGACAACTAAGTAACACCACATAACTAGCGCAAGATAGGCGCATCACTAGAGCAAGATAGTTCACCACAAAATTGGCACAACTGGTAACTGCATCTGCAATTGCAACTGACACGAAGCAACTGGGCACCACCACACAACCTTAATGCAACTCCTCCAGAGGTAGCGCACAATAAAAACCACCAAGAGCCATGAAGAATATCCTTCCCCGAGTGGGTGCACTCTCCAAGAGAACCATAAACCAAAAATAGCGAAATTGCTGCAACTGCAGCTTCCTAGTGCGCACTCCAGAAGGAGAACTGTCTGGCTGTACAAACGAGTTGACCCAAACTTGTATTTATACTAATTTGGGCGCTTGTATGGGGCCGACTTCTTATTATGGGTCTTCAAATTTACTTTATTATTTCTGTGGGCTGACTTCTCTTCCTGGAAATTATATTTCCACTTTATTATTATTTCCTCTGGGTTGACTTCTCTTCTGTGGTCTTCTATTTTACTTTATTCTTTTTTGGGGTGTTCTTCAACTGTTCAATGGTCTTCCTTTGACTTCTTGGAATCTTCTTCTTCTCTAAGAAAAGTTGTCTAGGAGGAAAATACATCCCGCAGCCACCAAAACATCAACAATAAGCGTATTGTGTGTTTCTTGTGGAGGAAATGGTTCAAGAGCCTTGTGAAGGCTGTCGTGAGCACTCCTAAAGCAACTGAGAGTTTCTAGAGTCCCCAACTGAAAGATTCCCAGCCAATTGAGTGCAATGGAAGCCGTGATAAACAAATGGTACATCTTGAGGGATTGTGAGCAGTGAAGGGGGTACATTCCTTGGGTTGTGCAGGATGTGGGGGAAGAGAGTTGGAGGATTGGAACTACTCTGGGAGTAGAACCCGGGTTTTGGGGTTGATGTGTGTGGAGAGTGGACAACCAAGAGGGTTAGATCTCCTTGTGGAATCATAGCTTCAACTCGGGGGTGGCCTACTATTGAGAGAAAATGAACAACAACGCCTATGGTTGGGAGGTTCATCCTTCGTACACAACCAATTGGTTGATTATTAATAGATAAGTTCTTTCTTACGTTATTATGTTTATTCCGCTGTGCAAATGGTTTATATGAATGCTGTGTGTTTGGTGTGTGCTTACTAGATGCATTCTCATTTTTAATATATGATGCTAGATGCATTTAGAACTGTGGTATCAATCAAATGGTTAAATCTATGTGTGATTTGTAGCTAGTAAGCTACAAGAAATTATTAAGTAGAAAATCTTTATTTTAAAGTGTGTTTTCCGCTTGTAATGTTCCGTAGTTGGACGAGGGGTATGTTACATAGGGAATCTTCATTAAAAACAAATATAAGTTGTGAATTTGAAGAAAAAAAATCCTTACCTTTATATGCACTAGTTGAAGAAGACTCCTTATGGGAATCCTCCTTTTCAATTGAGAAGTCTTGTCTTGGATTAGGGAGATCCAGGTCAAAGTCAACCCCTCAAGAGGGAAACATTCTTCCTTTTCCTTCCTCCCGAGCCAATGGAGTTTGATCATCCAGGATGTCTAGTTTTATAATCCATTGCTTCTTCTTGGGCTAGCATTGAGGTCTTTGGATGCTACACTCTCTCAAAAAATGGTCAACCTTGTGGCACTTTGAGCAACGATTTTTTTTTTTCTAGTAGGACAATGATTGAAGCAACACCAACCCCCCCCTTGAAAATTTAAATTTATGTCGGCAGTGCATCCTTAATATTAACTTCGACAAGCACCTTTTCCATTCATTTGTTGAAGGGGTCCCAAAGATTCTCCTCAACTGCAATGAAACACCCAACATTACCTCCAATCAGTCGTAAAATCACTTCATTCCATAATTCTAGTGACATCCCATTGAGAAGTACCCAAATATGTTGCAAGACCAAACTAGAAGGCCTCCATAACCAATTGTGTTTGTGGATTATAATAACACCCTTTGCTCTTTTGATTTCAAAGCATATCCACCCTTTGACCATGAGGTGAAATTGGGGGGTAAATCCTAGAATTTTGTGCCATCTTGCTTCCAACCAAAGTCTCAAAGACTCTCCTTTTACCAGTTTGCAATAAACTTACCCACCATGGCCTGGTTCATCAGGCCTTCGATCATATCCATACCTATATCAAGTTAAAGCACCAATTTCACCTTATCGTTTTTGCATCTAATACAGTTTTTGCCTTTCCTAAGTCTCAAAGCATCTTGGACCAACTTTGGCTCGAAGATGCATGCATTAGGCTCCAACCTTAGCTCCGTCCCTGATATTACCTCTTGACCCTTCCATACCTTGGCTAGAGTTAAGGACATTAAACTCCACTTTATGTTCCACCTCCAAAATCATAGATCTTGAAGGCTCCACTGCTTGTAGTACATTAGTCCTTGCCTCATCGCCTTTATGGTCAGAGTAATATGACACAATGTCATGATCTCTTCAATGATCGAGGGAATGTTTGGCCTGATCCTTGGTTCACCATCTGGCACTATATGTCCAAGAATACGAGGCATCACCTGACAGGCCCGATCCTCTCTAAAAGCTTGCGCATCTCTCCATATTTTAACAATCTCATCATGCATTTGGAAGATGGATGTCAAACTAGGTGAATCATCCTCCCCTTAGTCCACCTTATCTAGACCATGATCCATGGCTTTGATGATAAATTAGGCTAGGACTTTGGGGTCTAGGGACCTAGAAAATAAAACCTGTGAAAACCCAAGGATAACCCATCACCTTTGTCGGGCCTTAGAAACACTGAGCTCCCGATCTCATTTGCAACCTTTGCTACATAACAAGTTTCAAATAGTTTTCTTACATATATACAAAGCAAGGAATCAAGGAGTTAATAAAACTTTTTTTTGAACATTAGCTTCACCAAATTTGCTTTAGAAACATTAGTAGTCAAATCGATACATGTAGGGGTCCCTTGTATTGTAAACAAGGAAGTTTCACACATCAATTTGATTGCACTGAGAATAACAAGGTGCTCTACAACCCAGTATGGGGGAGATGTTGTCACGTTAGGGTGATGTTAGATTAGATAATAATAATAATAATAATAACTATGTACATACACATTTAGATAACAACATATAAATTAAAATCAACACATTAAGAAATTTGATCCCTTTCGGTGCAATCTACCACTCCCAAATAACAATATCCCATACATAACATTCTTGCTGGTAAGTTTTGCTCGTACTTCACAAGAAGACATTGATACTCTACTTTTGATCTTCTCTTGCCTCGGTAAAGAAACTTCTTTCTCTTATCTAGAAACACACCTATATCAAAAATTAATATTGATTTCTCAAGTTTACTTCTATAAGGAAATAAAACAACCTAGCTTCTCTTGATAAATCTGACTTTAAAATAAATCTAAAATGATATTTAACTAAGCCATATCCTTAAAATTAAATTATTATTTAATAAGGAACATAAGTTATTTCAACAACACAAAAAACATTACACTACAACATAACCATTTTTATTATTTTAAAAAATAATAAATTTATTACAAAATTATTACTTTTATAAACATTAACCCACATTTCAACATAACCATTTTTATTATTTTAAAAAATAATAAATTTATTACAAAATTATTACTTTTACAAACATTAACCCACATTTCAAAAGATATATAGTTAATTTGAATACTCTATAATTAGTAAAATATTTATATGGATTTTCTCAATATAATATAATGGAAGCTTTTCTATATGGATTTTATTTACAAACACAGTATTCTAACTATATTAATATGGATTTTATTTATTACTATTATTACTTTTAATATTTTGAAAAAAACCAATTTCCTTTCCTTTTAATTTCCAGAGAAATAAGTTGCTCCAGGGGGTTCTTAAGCGAATGAACGAAATCTATGCCTTACTCAGGGTGGGTAGGAATGGTTGCGCGGGAATGAATTAACCCGGTGGGGCATTAATCTGAATGTTGGGCTTACCTGACCCCCGTGGGTCGGCTATGATGGTTGATTCCAAGAATCAATCACTCAATGCGAACAGATAGGCTTGGGTAGCTGTCGAATCTATCTGTTCCCGGTTTAGGAGCCCTAACTAGATCCTCAACTTATTTACAAACACAGTATTCTAACTATATTAATATGGATTTTATTTATTATTATTATTATTTTTAATATTTTGAAAAAAACCAATTTCCTTTCCTTTTATTTTTTAATTCGGAAGTAGCAATTTTGTATTTTCCCAACTTTTTATCTTACAATTAGCAAATTTGTAATTTGAAAAGAGAGGAATATAAAGCAATCTGCCCCGACTGTGTCCATGACATAAAAGCGAGAGAGAGGCCAGATTGTATGAAAGATGGATACTGAGACGGAGAAGATGGAAATTGAGATGGATAAGAACCAAAATGAAAGTGCAGGAGATTACAAATTTCCCATCTGGATGCCGTTCAGGCGGAAATTCACTCCAGATGGCCCCTTTTTCGCACCCGGCAACGCAGAGCGGGAACTTCTAGCCAAACAGGTCTCTTCTTACTCTTTCTCTTGTTTTAATTCTTACACTTATAATGTTTATATCCCAGCAGTTCTCGATCACTTCCTGTGAATGCCGTTAATCTCCTCGGCCAAATTTAGGGGAAAACAGTATTTTGTGTTAAATTTGCAGTATTTATGCCACGAGCTCGATTTTAACATAAAAATATCTCAGAACTTGCCCTTATTTGTGTCCGCCCAACAACTTAATACTGTTTGTTAAGTTTCCTCTCCCAATGTAGGTGGAAATTAATTAACAGATTCTTGTCTCTCGGACAGAATTTACATGAACTCGGTTTCACACATACATGTTTCTATTATTGATTTTGACTTGCAATTGTTGGTAAATTTCCTCCATGTTGAACGAAAGTGCCTCTCCTGGTTGCAACTTCCTTTGGACCTCCTAAACTTTAAGAATAGGGCCAAAAAAGTGTGTTGTTAGATGCAAAAGTATAGAAGAACCAATATTATTGCAATGTAGGAAAACGATATCGAAGTTTTTTCTATTAATAATTAGTTTCAAAGTACATAGATGGTAATGCGTACTGCAAACTGCCATGGATTCTTGACAGTTTACAGGTCTGCTGGTTGTCTGGACTCTGATGTGACATCGGGTTAGGAAAACAAGTAAAACAATTTATTTTATTTTTTTCTGTATCTTTCATAGACAGATGACCATGTCCGACTCCCAGGCCATGCTTGCTAAGTAAATCTAACTCACATTTGACTTGAAAGTCCAAGTTGTTGTGATTTAACCACCCAGGGCTCAATTGGTTGGTCAAGAGGGGGTGGTGATATTTCTACCACCAGGGTTCAATTCTCTTCCAAGCATGTGGTATGTTTATCCCTCTGAAAGAGTGGGGGCTGTTATGGCCTCGTGACATAGTTCCTAGCTGTAGTGCCAACGACAATTAATTACCAATAGGAGATTCTTTATGTATAATGTTTTGAACATGTAGGAGATTCTTTATGTAATTAATTACCAATAGAGAATCACCAAACACTTGCAAGTCGAACTGCAACTTGTCCAATGCCAGCTTTGGTAAATACTTCCAACCCGTGAACTCTCCAAAAATATTGAAACCCTTTCCCAGATTGGCTTTGAACCTACAGAAGTGAGAGTCAGTAAGATATAGCACACCTCTAAAACTGTAGAGTGAGTCCAGCCCCTGACAGACTCCGTCGAAGAACCCCTACACCTTGGATTTATTGATCATTACCTGCCCCACCTGTCTAAAAGGTTTGGGGACCGTAGTAGTCTTATAGTGCTGAAACATTGCACAAACTTAAGCTGAGATCTGAAAAGATGGTAGTATTCTGTCTTCAAAGATTAGCAAATAATGTGCTAGCCAAATTCCCCACAGAACAAGGAAGGGAATAGCCCTATAGGATGGCAATTCTGTCAAACCAGGCCTTCAGGCATCCTTCGACACAATCCTTGGACCAAATATTAGGTATACCTATCAAAGAGCCCATGTCCCTCCAAACCTCACTAAGAATACATTCAACAAACAAGTGAGTAGTGGTCTCTGGTCCCTGTCTACACAGTAGACAAATACTAGGCGTGCCCTTTTGTCCTTTCTGCAGCATTTCCTAAGCTAGAACCTTATTTGTTAAGGCTAACCAAATGAAAATTTTGCTCTTCAATGGCACATTTTGGCCCACCACCATTTTGTGTCTTGTAGGTCATTACCTTGTTAGGCCTTATAACCAAGTTTAGCCTTGTACTGTCCACCTGTCCTATTAATTGCCCAAACTAGGACATCAGACTCATCCTTTAATCTTATGTGTGCTCTGCCAAGTTCTAACAGGCAGGGTTGAATGTGCAAACCTTCAAGACTTAAGTCCTGGGCAGATAACCAACCCTGATGCCAAGGTGTTGTTGTATTAGGGTCTCCTAGAAGGTTCAGGGTACATCTACCCTTCTCTTGAAGTAACTGAATGAGATCTGTAGGAAGAAAGATACCATTCCCACATCTTGATACGGCATCAGCCCCTGCCCTAACCTGTCTGCCATTTCCAACTTGCCAAGCCAAGAACTTTCCAATGAGAGGAAATGCCAAAGTCAATGCCTTCCAGTGATTGGAGACACTCTTAATGCTTTTCCTGTGCCTTCTAATCTTATCCAGCATTGTCCCTGGAGCAATATAAGTTTGCATTATGATCCTTTCCTAGAGACTGTCTTTAGTAACCAGATTCCAGAGTGTTTTTGCTGCAAGTGAGAGGCCAAAGATGAATATGTTCTTGAGCCCCTAGCCTCCCTCAGCATTAGGTCTCACTAAATCTTCTAGCTTGCTAAATGTGTGCTGTTATCACACAATCTTGCACCCTATTGCAAAGCCTTCACAAGGTACAAAATGAGTGGAACATTGGAAGTGTTACCACTGTCACCTAGGCAACAACTTCCCTTGTTTTAGTGAAGGATAAATCCAACACAAGGGAGGCTTCCCTAGTAGCTTCAAGGACTCCTAAGGCAAGACACAATCAAGTCTAAGGCCTCCTATGTAGCTACCCAATTTACCACCAACTAGGTATACTTAGCAGGTTACAGATTAGGTGGTTGTTCAAAAAAGCTTCTAGCAGAGTTAATTAATGAAGACACTTGGCATTTTCATGCATATTTAGAAGAATGCCTTTATCCTTGGAGCTTTACATACGACAAACCACTCAAATTCGTCC
>ML802291.1:515577-528705 GCA_009831015.1 Picea engelmannii
AGGGACGTCTCCCTTGGGATTAGCCACCCTGAATAGAAAGAGCCCCCCATCGAGGTGACAGTGGGTGGGGAAGCTCCTGTTACGCCAGTTTGACTCTTGCTTTCAAGCTACTTAACCTATCCTACAAACTGAGCGATAACAGGGTCAACACTGTTATCGCACAATTTGTACTTGGCCAAAATCCAAAGGCAAGTGGACAATAATTTGGCGTAACAGGAGGTTATCCTATCACTGTCACATAAATAAGATACCTCTTTCTCTTTAGGGGTAGTAGCCCAGGGGAGACGTCCCAGGTGACCTGGGGGTTTGAGAAGGCAAAGGTGATAGTATCAAGAAAGTTCTTCCCCTCTCACAAGTCACACTGATCAAAAAGTCCCAAAGGTTTTAATAAGATGAAGCAAAGATCTGCTTAAGTGCACCTGCCCAGAACAAGACAACAAGAAAACACTATTTACAAGTAACAATTGATATTAGTGCTTCGTAAAACCTCGGACTTTCAATAAAAGCAATAAGCTGATATAAAAGATGAAGCAACAAAAATTTATAACAACAATGTATATATAATGATAGCTTCACAATTATGCCTTAAACAAGCTTCAATAATGACCCAAAATGATAACCTAGAATTGGCAATATGCTAGCATTTGTCAGAAGCAAAGAAGGCAATGTAAAATCAACTTTAACACTTGCTTTTGGAAGCTTTTACTGCTGTCATATATGGCTATAGCTTTCTTTTGTAACAACAAGAAGATTGTTAGTAAGTTAGTCTAATCTAAGGTTAGGAATAGTTAGCAAAGTGCTTGAAGTAGATGGTTTAAAGGTTGTTTTCATCAATCATTTAAATACAAGGTATAATTTATAAACCAATGCCTTTAGGGTTAATGGAGTCACTTTTGTAGCAGTAATCTTAAGGGAAACAAATGATAGTAGGTGAGCTAAAGACAAGAGGGAGGATGGTTGAGGTGTTGGTAGCCCAAGGCCTTAATCATCCAAAACCCTAGAAGGAAAACGACCACTAGGAAGTAGGTAACCCTAGGCCCTAGTGGTTTTCCTTATTCTTTAGGTCAAGCTTGAAACAAATAAAAGCTTAATGAAGCAAAGGTACTAGAGTGCTACTAAGGTATGGCTTTAGCATGTGCTTCATTGAATGTGTGTTCTAGCAAAATCAAGTAGGTGGATAGCTATTGAGAGAAGGACAATAACATGTGCTTGTCTCCTAGGGTTTCACACTAGCAATTTCATAATCTTAATAAATGCAAAGTAAAAGATACCATAACCATTCAAAGAAAGAAGAGTTGCAGATTTTCACTTACATTCACCAAGAATAATCTAGTCACAAGCCCTAGTTGAAGACTTTCCACCATGAAAATGCCAAAAATCACCAATAAAAGCTCCCTCCAAGAGTTACGCACCACTTAGTTTAGCCAATAAGCCTTAAAAGAGGCCGAATTTCAGACCTCACTTGTGTGAGTGAAAGATGATAAAAAATACAAGGGATTTTCCCTTATTTATACAATTCAAATGACCTTTAATTACAAATTAGGTCAAAAAAGACCGACATGGCCAGTTACATAAAAAATCTAGTTTTTTTACATAAAATTAACAAATGAAACCCTAAAATGTGCAGAAGAGGTGACGTCATGCCGTCCTAGGGTGACGTTGGGCCTCATAAGTGAGACATTGGCCTCCATGAGCAAATCGTTAGGCCTTCCAAGGCCTTTGGATCATGCCACACGTGCCACTTGGTACACAACTGCCTCCATCATGTCCATCTGACGCTGGGTGACGTCAAGGGTCACAAGGGTGACGTCATGGGCCTCCCAAGGCCAACGTTCAGGGGGAAAGGCAAGACCCTCATGGGTCTAGGCTTGCCAAGGTGCCTCTGGTGGAACATCCTTCTTTTTCTTCAGTGCAAGCCTCTAGTATATGTCTGCCCCTGGCTGGGGTCCGAGCTAATCATCTCCCCATATGTAATTGTCCATCGGGCATGGTCCTGCAACAACAACAGGTACACCCTCCATGGGCTCACAAGTCACAAGGATCATAGCAATGTTAATCACATCTAGTAATCAAGTTACCCAAACATGTGCATAAAACCCCCCTTTTCCCAGACAAGTGATGAAAGACGTTATGCTATTCTACAAGCCATGTTTGGAGAGGGTTCCAGGACGTCCTATTGGGCTAATTCTCCTTAGGTGTGGGGTATTTCCAGGTGAAGACCGATCCAGGTCATGTAAGTTCATGAGATGGTGTGGGGGATGTTTGGGCAAGGGGTGGAGTGATGATAGGGAAATGCAGGTCTTACCTGTGGGTGCCTCTGAAGAGGGTGAGCTGCACCTTGTCATGGATGCAATTGTTTCCTAGCCCATTCAATACCTTTTTACTCTTTATCTTATTGCTTTTTCTTTCAAGAGAATAGCTGGGGGACACTGCACTGGCGTGGTGACCAGTGGTGACAACGTTACCCACAAGCATTTCATGGAGATGAGAAGGCTGGCTCGTGATGAGACCCCCTATCCACCAAGTAGGTCTTGAGTTTTATCTTTATTTTATGGGTCCCCTCTTTTCTTACTGAGAAGTCTTTTGTTGCTTTCTTGGGATCCCTGGGCGAAGCATCTCAAGGTTTAATCTTTGGCTTTTAACTTTTGCCAGCTACTTTTACCCTTTGGGCCTTTAGCCCCTTCTTCTCACAAGGCAAGGTACAACCCTTACTAGCTTGGCAAACCCAATGCTCGAACCAATGTAGGGGATAGATGAGAGGGAAGATGATGAAAAGTGATAAGTATGGAAGGAATGGACGATGACCTTTCATAAACCCACCCAGTGGCATCTCACTCCTAAGGGAAAGAACTTGCTAGGGCATTCTGTCATCCCCCCAGGTATGGACAAGTTAAAAGGCATAATGTCCAAGCAAACGCCATGAAGCAAAAGAGAATTAAATGCACATATTCAAATGCTTTGAGAATCAGAGTGATACATACCATGATACCCAGACTCATTACCTCATGGAGCAAGACCCACTGTTACTTCAGAACAGGCCGATAGGATGGATGCTGCTGCTTTTGACAGAATGGAGGTGCTGAAGAAGAAAGGATAGGCCCTCCAGGGCCAAGCTCAAGTCAATATGGCTCTCGGTACTCCATGTCTAGGACCTGTGGGCCTTGAGATATAATCTCCTTAGTTATCCCTAGGATAGGGGATAACATCTGGCTCCAACTTGGGACATATGCTCACTGTAGAGCGCATGAGAACTTCAGCATATCTGGTATGACCCGTGACCTGCTAGATCTCAACAAAATTGATTAATAATCTCTTGGGGTGGTGATATCACCCCTGGCTCATATATGATAAAATTAAATACAAGTAAGCAATCATATATACAAATGGAAATACAACTACTCTAGCATGAAATGCAGATGGTATATACAATGAGTGCAAATGCCTACCTACTTACCTCTACTTATCTGTTGGTTGAATGCTAGGTGTAGTCAAATAGCCAATAAAAACCATCCTAGCAATTTCTCATAATACCTGCCTCTGTGCTTCATCATAAACCAAAACAATGATAAGTCAAGCACAAAAATAACACGAGTTAGAAAATGTATCGTATCATCGGAAATAGTAACGTCTAGCTCATGGAGGTGGGAGGGAGGGACAAAATTATGCCAATTCACACCTTTAGAAAAGTGCTCAATCCATCTCAGAAAGGGATCGTGAAAAATCAAAGGTTCAATAGGTTGACTCAAAGAGTTTGAAGGTTGGCTACCTTGGATGTCTTCACAATCTGAGGTTTGGGAAGGAACTAGTAAGAACCTCGGGGATGACTGACAATTTCTTAAGGGAAGGCTAGAAAATTGAGATAACAAACTTCTTCTTGAGGTATTCAACTTACCCTTGAATTCTAAAAGTGAGCTTTGCCCTAGAGAAAGCTTAAGACAAAGGACATGCTTCCCAACTACACCTTTAGTGATATATCGAGATAAAATAGTCAAAGGGAGCTGGGAGACATCATCATAAGGATCATTCTTATTGAGTAGATGGTTATTCATCAATATTATCAACAAAGTCATCACCTTTATCATAACATGAAGGGTTTAAAACATCCGACGGTTCCTCCAACACTTCTTCACTTTCCAAATCATAAAATAAAGCATCATCAAAAATTTGGAAAGGGAAATAACTCACCGTATTTACTTCTTCTTGTGTAGGAGCTTCGAGGATTTGGATGACTTCATTAGATGGAAGAGCATGCGTCATTGTTTCGTCCTCGTGACTTGTTTCTACATCTTTAACTTCATAATAAGGAGGATCTATTTTGTCCAAAGATTTCCTTTCTTCTTCCCTTTTCGAATTATAGAACAAGGTGTCATAAAAAACTTGGAAGGGAAAGTGACTAACCTCATCCTCTTTTCCTTGTGCAGCAGGAAACAAACTTCTGTGGCTTTGAGTACCACAGAAGCAGAGTACATTGCATTATGTGTGGTAGTTCGCGAAGTAGTGTGGCTTCGCAAGCTCCTTGCAGACTTATTTGGACATGAGATGGATTCCACCGTTATCCATTGCGACAACCAGAGTTGTGTGAAAATCTCAGAGAATCCTGTGTGCAGTACCTTTCTACACACGAGCAAGTTGCAAATGTCTTCACCAAACCGCTTTCTAGGACGAAGTTCGAGTACTTCCGTGAGAGACTTGGCATGGTGGAGAATACCTCCCTAGCTGAGAGGGAGTGTTGATGATTGCAACTTCAAGAGACATTCTCCAGATTGTATTCCTCTGGACTGAGTTGAGTTGATTTGAGAGAACACCTATGTGATAGGTGAGTTGTACTCCTCTGGACGGAGTTGAGTTAACTTGTGTTGGTCTCTTGTCGTGCTCCTCTGGATTGAGTTGAGATGACTTGAGATGGTCTCCTGTCGTACTCCTATGGACTTAGTTGAGTCGACTTGAGATGGCTCTCTAGTTCGTACTCCTATGGATTTAGTTGAGTTGATCTGTTTGAGAGTGACGTCCCTTGTGATTCAGGCTTGAGCACATGTGGACTTGTCCCTAGTGGCAGAGCACTAGAGGATGTGTGCGAGACCCCTTGCTATATTGTCAAAGAGTAAGACTTTTGTAAAAACCTAATTTGTATTGTGAAGGGTACAAGTCGGCCCTACTGTGTAAAGACAATTAATATTATGAAAAGACTAATTGTATTATTGAGTTGTACAAGTTGACCCTATTGTGCCAATGAAGAGACATGTCTATTCATTGAGCTAGGTCATGTATATATTAGTGAATGATCCCCATTGTGGATCATTCATCTCACTCACTAAACACATTACTTGGAGAGCTGAAATTTGGTGCGCACTTCTCCTGCACTATCTTTCTTGGTCATATAACACCCTATTGTGTGCGCTAGGGTTTTGTCTTGAGGGTCACCTTTGTTGGCCACCTTTGTTGGCACCCATACTTTTCGGTGGAGAAGGTTTCTTCTCTTGGCAATATAGCAAAGGGTTGCTGGGTTTTTCCCTTGTTTGAGAAGGGTTTTCCTAGCATAACTTCTTGTGTCTTGTGCATGGTTATTCTTCTTGTGATCTTGGTTTACTGCAGCTATTGTATTGCTGCTTTGTTTATGGTTCAAGTTCATGCTAAATTGAAAAGAAAATAAATGTGCTTGAGTCACCATTAAAATTCAACACATGAAAGGGTCAACAGGATACTCAATGAATTGATGAAGGGGGCAACTACGTGCAAATAATATTATATTATGTTGCCTCATCACGTGTTCCAAAGGGAAAGCGCTACCCTCATGTGTTGTACCACATGAAACATAAGTTCAATTCCCTAGTGAATGATCCTCTATTTTTTTTTTGTTTTTTTTTGAAATGGAAACTTTTAGGGAATGAGGTCTCAATCAAGGTTTATAGCACATGAATATTAACAGGCCATTAATGTAGGATTGAAGCTAAGGTTTTGGTTTAATTAATCAGTAATGAAATTATCGCAAACCACTTTGATGTGTTCACACTTAGAAATGGTGAAACAATGGAATATGGCAAGTGAAAGGCTAATTATGAAGTGAAACCTATTATGAATCTGGATGAAATGACTCATGCATCCTCTATGAATGGAAATATGATGAAATACGAGTGTGATGTGGATTATACCAAGGTACAAAGCGAAAAAATGTGATGAAATATGGATGATACCTAGGTACTGTTATCACAGGATTTGTACTTGTGCAAAGCCCTCCACAAGATCCCAATTTTGTGTAACAATTAGAAGAATCTACCATTGTCACCTAAGTAGAGACTTCCTTTGTTTTACTGATGGAAGAGGTCCACCACAAGGGAGGCTTCCTTGGTGACCTCAAGGAATCAAATAGCAATATTAGCCAAGCCTACAACCCCCTATCTTGGTCATCTGTTAGTTAGGTCTAGGTCTAGGAAAGGGATAGAAGATAACAAGGTAATTGTTGTACATGTACAAGACAATAAACCATTTGCAGCATAATATAGACAATTACCAAGTTATAGAGTGCAATGATGACCTCTTAGACACTAGACAGTTAACAAATGCTATGGCTGTTGCAAATTACAGTAGTAAATCAATTGTACAACATCAATTAATATAATGCAACAACAACAAATAAAACTACTTAAAAATGCATTAATTTACAATGAAAAGTAAGCATTCAACAAGTATAACATTATCCAATTGCTAGAAGTATTTTATGAGTAGTTTAAGCAACTTATAAATGAGTGTATGCAATAAACTAAAGTAGTTTTCAGTGGTTGTAGCAAACGTTTATAACAACAACAATAAATATTGATAGTTTGCTAGAGTTAGGGTTAGAAATGTTAGTAAGATGTTTGAGAGACAGAGAATGTTGATTTTAATAGCTATTTTAACCACAGGAACACTTCTAGACTAGTGCCGTTGTCCTCTAGGGCTCATGGAGTCACAAATGCATTAGCTTGAAGATTGAACTAGGTGAAACAAGAGAGGAAAGGTCTAAATCCTAAGGTGCAAACGCACTTGGGCCTTAGGTCTTAGACTTTGAAGAAAGAGGTACCTAGGGTGCAGACACTTTTGGGCCCTAGGTGTCGTTTTCCCTTCTTTTAGCTTCACCTAGGTCAAGGATCAAAGACTTGGGTTAAAACCCTAAAGTGCAAGCACTTTTGGGCCTTAGGATTTTAACCCTAGCAAATAATGCTTTACAACTTGGACAATAAAGTCTTTATGAGGGAGAGAAACACTTATGTCTCCCTCTTAGTGTTTCAACAAGAAAAAACTCTCAACAAGATAGTAATTCAACCTTTAGCATATACAAGAGACAATAAATTGTAGAAAATTACCTACTTCTTCCAAGTAGCAAGATCATCAAAACCCTAATGGTAGAAAATCATCATCCAAAAGAGAAAAACATCCACAAAGTGCCTCCTTTGGGACTAGTGCATGAGAGAAAAGAGCCTAAGAGACCAAAATAACGAATCTTTTAGAATTGTTACTCCACACAAGAGTGGGGGAACTGATGATGAATAAAAGATCCAAGCGTTAGCCTCTTTATATGAGGTAAACCCTAGCCCTTAGTTCACATAATAAAGTGAAATAACAAAATAAGTGGGGCTAACCCCTCAAAAAACAACCTCTAGAAATGATAAAATGCAAATAAAACATTATAAACGCCATGCGTGTGGTGACGTTAAGCCTCCCAAGGGAAAAGGAGGGCCTTCCAAGGCCACATGGCATCATCCCAAGGTGTAGTGATGGCAATGGCGTGTCTCCTTGTCCAATGTCATGTCAAATCATCAATGGTACCCCAAGTGATCATCAAACCCTATCACCATCAAACCCTAGAAGTTTACATCATCATCCAATGAAGGCCCACGTCAAGTGTCTAGGGCATTGCGTCCAAGGTGGAGGAGGCTGCATCTCGTCTCTGCATGGTATCTAGCTATCAACTGCTGCAATGTCCTCGATCTAGTGAGAAACCAACCCTGGGGTACACTGCCTAGCATGTGGGCTTTTAGCCCATCTGTGTGCCATCATGACCAAATCTTCCAAAACCAGGCCCATCTTTCCATCGTCCATTGTCCTGAGGATGTGAGAGCTCATGTTAGAAAGTGCCAAGTCACTGGGTGACTCATTGCTTCGCATCACACGTGCCAAAGTCTTATAATAAGGGCACAATGTCCTGGGTGTTGAATTTTCACTATGCTAGGCTCAAGCATGAGGTTTATTTCAATTTTAGCATTTACTTGAACCATAAACAAATGCAACTACACCATTCACAATTGCTGCAATAACCAAGATCACAAGAAGAAATACCATGCACAAGAACACAAGAAATATCCTGGGAAACCCTTCTCAACAAGGGAAGAAAACCCAACAATCCTTTACTATATTCTCAAGAGAAAGACCTCCCACACCATAGACCTAGCACACAAAAGGGTGCTCTCCAAAACCAAGAAGCTAGCGCTCAAGAGAGGTGTGCACTTCAGCCCTAGAAGATGTACTTGCTGAAATTTTCAAAATCACATGTGTTGTGTTTCCTGAATGGGGAAATTACCTTTATTTATACTAGACTGGAGACATCAAAAGAGGTGTCTATTGGCACAACAGGGTTGACCTCAATAACGTAGAATATAATTAATAATCACAATATTAATTATCTTTCACTTTATGGTGGGGCCGACCTGTACCCTTTACATCACAATTAGGGTTACAGGTAAATCTTACTCTTAGACAATATAGCAATGGATCTCACACACCCGCTAGTGCTCAACCTCTAGGGGCACGCCCACCTGTGCTCAGCCATAGGGACGCCATAGGGACGTCCTACTCAACAGATCTCTATCTCTCACAGGAGAATCATCTGGACACACACGCACTAGTGCTCAGCCACTAGGGGCACGTCCACCTGTGCACAGCCACAGGGACCTCCTACTCAACGGATCTCTATTTCACTGAGTCTCACAGGAGAATCATCTGGAGTACCACATTGTCTCAAATCTCTACACATAGGAGAACAATACAACCATCACATGAGCACCTTCACCCCTCACAGGGGTATACACATTGTTTCATCTCAAATGACACACCCATATCATGGGCATCTTCCCCACACAGGGGCACACAACGTTCCATCTTAGTCTCAGAGAGGAACAACACACCCATCTCATGGGCATCTTCCCCACACAAGGGCACACAACGTTCCATCTCAGTCTTAGAGAGGAACGACACACCCATCTCATGGGCACACCCAACTCATGTGGTCTCTCATAGGTCGAATCACTCAGTCTGTGTCCTGGAGGATATCTCACGAAGCTGTAATCATCAACACTCCCTCTCAGCTAGGGAGGCATTCTCCACCAGGCCAAGTCTCTCACGAAAGTACTCAAACTTTGTCTTGACGAGCGGTTTGGTGAAGATATCTGCAATCTGCTCATGTGTAGGAATTCTCTGCAGGTGTACTGCTTTCCTCTGCGCCATGTCTCTGATATAATGATATTTTATTTCAATGTGTTTCGAACTATTGTGAAACACAGGGTTCTCAGAGAGCTTCACACAGCTCTGGTTATCACAATGAATAATAGTAGGATCCATCTCATGATTAAATAAATCTGTCAGGAGCTTGCGAAGCCACACTGCTTCGGGGACTGCCACACTCAATGCTATATACTCTGCTTCTGCGGTACTCAAGGCCATATAGCTCTGTTTCCTACTGCACTAGGAAACCATGGCAGACCCCAAGGTAAAACAACAACTAGATGTGATCTTCCGGTCCACTACGCTCCCTTCCCAATCTGCATCGACATATCCCTGCAAACTCAAGTCTACAGTGGAGGCATATCTTAGGCCATATCCAACTGTGCCTCGTAGATATCTCAATACATGCTTCACTGCTATCCAGTGAGTCTGTCTCGGCTGACTCATGAACCGACTAAGTACATTCACTGCATAGCATATATCAGGTCTAGTGTTAACCAGATACATCAATGATCCAATCAGCTGTCAGTACAAATGTGGATCAATCTCGCCTGAATTAGTTGAAGCATTATTCTTTTTCTTCAAATCCATCACCACCGGTGTAGGCATGGATTTGCACTCTGTCATATCGAACTTCTTCAATATCTCCACTGTATATTTTTCTTGACTTAGGAAAATCTCATCAGTCCTCTGCCATACTTCTAGTCCCAAGAAGTAGTGCATCATACCCAGATCCTTCATCTCGAATTCAAAAGTCAATGCTCACTTGCATTGAACAATAA
Organism: Picea engelmannii; assembly: GCA_009831015.1. Lineage (NCBI taxonomy): Eukaryota > Viridiplantae > Streptophyta > Pinopsida > Pinales > Pinaceae > Picea > Picea engelmannii. Next base: position 525,834 of record ML802291.1, read on the forward strand.
GGCTTTCTGAACCGATGAGGAATAAGTCATCCACATACAGGACCAAGATTAGGCACTCGTTACCAACAATATGATAATATATGTTTGGATCAACAACATTCTTGCTGAAGCCCAAACTCATCAAGAATCCATCCATTTTCTCATACCAAGCACGAGGTGCTTGCTCTAGTCCATATAGGGCTTTCTTCAACCTGCACACATGAGATTTCTCGTCGTGTATCACGAATCCTTCTGGCTGCTCGATATGAACTTCTTCCTCAATCTCACCATTGAGAAACGCTGTCTTTACATCCATCTGATGTAGTTTCCAAGCCATGGATGCAACTAGTGCAATGATAGTACGGATGGAAGTGTATCGGGCTACTGGAGCAAATGTCTCATCATACTCAACTCCCTCTACTTGTGAGAGTCTTCTGGCTACAAATCTCGCTTTGTATTTCTCGACACTTCCATCAGCTGCATGCTTGATCTTATAGATCTACTTGGAAGTCATTACAAACTTCCCTTCTGGTCTCAGAACAATATCTCACACATCATTCTTCAAGATGGACTGATATTCTTCTCTCATGGCATCTTGCCATACCTGCTCACCCGTCGTTTCTCCATGACAAGAAGTCTCAGAATCAATGATGTAACTCATGGTTGGAAAGTAGCTCGAAAGTCTCTTTGGTCTCTTGCTCTCTTGGTATGTGCCTTGAGGAGCTGCATGTCCCTCTACCTCTTGCAGAGTTTGTCGAGCCCAAAGAAGCCTTTTATGCCCTGCTGCAATATCTCTGGGGATATCAACTGGAGCAACTGGATCAACTAGAACAACTGGATCAATTGGAATAATGGTTGTCTCCCTCTAAACTGCGGAAGGGGAAGAAGGTACTGTCTCTTCCTTCCTTTTAAATATTGACTCCCTCTGAAGTTTGAAGGATAGATGTCTTCCTTTTCCTATTTGCTACCCTGGAGATATCTCATGTTTTCTCAGGTGCTCTACTGACTCTATAATACTTTGTTGTCCTCTGTACTAGGATAATAACCAAGATGGCCTCCCATAGGGATAACAACCAAAATGGCCTCCTGTACTAGAATAATAATCAATCAAGAAAAATTGGACTCCCGTACCAAGGATAATAGTCCAAGTCACGAGGGCTCCCACACTAGGGATGATACCCTTCATTACCAAAATGCAATCAACTACAGGTTATTACCCTAGTCTACAATTATGCTCACTCTTTGTATTTGGTCTTCCTGAGAAAGGTTAGAGGAAGTAATCCTCATTTCTCATGTCTTCATCTTTCTGAGGTGGGTCTGGATCAATGTCAGCGATGGAAGCATATTGTCTTCCTTTCTTTCTGGTAGGACAATTTCTCGCAAAGTGTCCATACTTGTCACATCTGAAGCACTGGATCTTTGACATGTCTTTTCTTTGATCATAACTTGAAGCTGATGAAGTCTTCTCATCTTTGAATGTTTGCTTGAAGTTTCTTTTAAATCTTCTTCCTTTCTTTGTATGAAGTGCAAGAGCATGATTGTCATCATGAGGGGAGTCTTCCACTCCTCTAGCTCTAAGTCTGATATCTTCTTGGGTATAGTTTGTCCACAGATGATCAAAAGTAGGTAGTTTTTCTCTTCCACTGATACTTTGAAGAAACGGTTCCCAATGTTTTGGAAGATTATTGAGAGTGGTCAAAACAAGTTCTCTGTCGGATATGATTTCTCCAATGGCACCTAGCTGATCTCTGATCTCTGACATCTTCATAAAGACGACAACAACGATGTCACCTTTTGTCATCTTGATATTTTGAAGCTGGCCCTTCAATGTAAGAGCTCTGAGGGTGTTGTCACTCTCAAACATATTCTTCAATGCTTCATACATTTCATAGGCCGTCTTCAGGTTGGCAATACAAGGTAGGAGATGATCTCTTATTGAGTAGACGATTATCTTTCTTGCCTTGACGTCATCTTCCTTCTCTTCATCGATAGCTGTCTCTGGTAAAGCTTTTTGTATTGTCCACAATAGATCTTCCTCTTCAAGAGTGATCTGAAGTCTTGACTTCCAGGAACTGAAGTTGCTTGATCCATCAAGCCTATCTTCCACCAAGATTTTGTTCTTCATATTTTCAGATTCTTCACAAACCCTTGTCAACTGGGCTAGAAAACCTAACGGCTAGGCTAGGCTAGCAAACTTAGGTTTTGTTGGGCTTATGACCGCCAACAATAAGCTTTGAAAGTCAGAAGAACACTGGTGAGCTGAAGAGCTTCTTTAATGAGCTGCAGAAATCCTAAAACCAAAAATCTCCAGAAAATTGTGGAACCCTAGAAACCCTAGGGCCAAAAATCCAAAATTCTCGAAATTTCACATTGAGAGTCTCTGGAGGTGAGCTGAAGGAGGCCGTACACTCCTGTCCAATTTTCAGCCCCAACGTCCAAGTGTAAAGTGCTGAAATCACCCAAAAGGAGAGGACCGTACATAATTGCAGATAACCCTAGAGGGTCGTACGGAATTGCAGAAAGGAGACGACGACTGCTTTAATGCTTGTGCAATGGGTTCTTCAAGACCTAAGCTCTGATACCATGTTGAATTTTCACTATGCTAGGCTCAAGCATGAGGTTTATTTCAATTTTAGCATTTACTTAAACCATAAACAAATGCAGTTACACCATTCACAATTGCTGCAATAACCAAGATCACAAGAAGAAATACCATGCACAAGAACACAAGAAATATCCTGGGAAACCCTTCTCAATGAGGGAAGAAAACCCGACAATCCTTTGCATATTCTCAAGAGAAAGACTTACCACACCATAGACCTAGCACACAAAAGGGTGCTCTCCAAAACCAAGAAGCTAACGCCCAAGAGAGGTGCGCACTTCAGCCCTAGAA
>ML802292.1:0-22537 GCA_009831015.1 Picea engelmannii
AGGGTTGAAGTTAATTCAAATAACATTTACCAATGTATTGTAGATGAAGGAGCCTCCACAATTGTTTTATCCTCTTCAGCTTGGAAATCTTTGGGTTCTCCCAAGCTTGTGACTTCTTCACATGAGTTGTTGGATTTTGAAAGACGTCCTAGTGAATATTTGGGGGTTCTTTCTCATCTACCTATCTCGTTAGGTTGGAATACTATCCTCATCGATATTATAGTGGTGCAAGGCTCATTAGATTTCAATATGCATCTCGGGTGTGATTATGTATATGCTATGAACATTGTGGTGTCTACGCTCTTTCAAGTGATGCATTTCCCTCACAATTGAAGCATTGTCACTATCAACCAACTTGCATCTGATAATCACCATCCTAATTCAGTGTTATTTCAGGTTACCCTTTTACATGTTCCTAGTGTTTGTGTAGACTCTATCCCGTGGGACTCTCTCATGAGCACGCTTTGTTTTCTTTCAAGATCACTTTGAAATTCGAAAGCAACATCCAACGAGACTATATTTATTCTTTTTGATCTTGTCTGTATTAAATGAGAAAAGTATCACCTTGGAGTCTTCATTAAACCCTTTTCAAACTCTATAAACATGAAAATATTGTCGAGAGATCTTGCTTCCCTTCACGCTCACCAAAAACAAATTTGAAGGCACATTTGTCTGGCAGTAGTTTACCCCTTTTTCGGTCCAGACGACTAATTTTATGAATAAAGGTATTCTCTACGAACTTCGGTTCGCTATAAGGGTATTCTCAGGTGTAAGTTTAACCCTTTTCCAGGCTTGAGGGACTAAATATTTGAAAAAGGAACATTCTCCTTGGTTTTGGTTTATCACCATTTTTGGGCCTTGGAGATTACTTACGAAAAAGGAACCCCGCCAGAGTCCATAGTTAATCTCTTTTCAGACTCCCTAAAATTGAAAAGATCGTCAATTGACCTTGTTCCTTCACACTCGTTAAATTGGTCCAAAAGAACATGTACTGGCATGAATTTAACCATTTTTCCAGCCTATAGATTATAGCGGAAAAAGGTACGCCTCGAGAGATTCATCCCACCAGGAGAGTTCTCCTCAGTAACTTTTATACTTTTTGGGGCTAAGGAGACTAAACTCAGAAAAAGGTTGTGAATCCATAGTTAATCTCTTTTTCAGATTCCTTAATCTCTTTTCAGACTCTTTAAAATGGTTTTGAAAAGACATCTTTTCGGTGCAAGTTTAACCCTTTTTTGAACCGACTAGACTATTTATGAAAAATGTACTCCCTGGTGTTTTATTTTTTCATTTTTTCAAACTCTCTAAATGTGAAAACAATACCGAGCTTACATTCTCTGGGCTCGTAAAAATTACATAGAAGGGGTCTCATTGTGTCTTTCATAGTCGCAGTTGTGGGTCTCATATTTGCATCTTTGGCCTAATTCCATCTCCATGTTTCTCTTAATTGAACCTTTGAAGCATTCATTATACTCAATTCTTGCAACACTTCTTGCCTCTACAACCTGACACCTTGACCCATGGAGGAATTTTCCCCGAGTTTCCTTTTCCTGCACATGTCTCCTTTCTTTGAGCATTAGTATATTCCTTGTTCTTGGAACTAGTATGCTTTCTTGTGACACTCATTCCTCCTTTGTAATGTAACATTCTTTTATTCTTTTTCAAGATCTTAAAAAATTGAAAAAGACAAAAAAATCAAATATTCCAAAAAGAGGGGACAAGAAATATTCATTCTTTTTTCAGCAGCACAGAGAGTCTCCCTTGGAAAAAGCACATCCTTCTGTTTGTTTGTCAAGCATTGAGATATAGTATGAACTTAGGAAGTTGTTCTCTCTACATAGAGTTGTGTCCTCCTCCATTTGGTTACTCTTCCAAACACATGGAGAGTTTGTGTTGCCTCTTGCATCGCAAACTTATGTTAATGTCATGCTACCTGAGTCTGATCATATTTCGTTCTTTTGTCCAAGGGAATTTTCACTCAACCTGAGTCATCCTTTCTACAGTTTGTCTCTTGATATTCATGAGTCGGCCATCCTGAGAGTCCAGTCAAGTCCAGATTCGAAATCAATAAAGTTCTCTGCCTGATCATCAAGATCCTCATGTCTTTTCCCGACGAGATGTCGAAGATCTCAGGGTAGTGATTTATACACTCCCATTGTACTCCTACCTGATTTTTGAAGACCTTGAAGTTGTTTCTCGAGCTATGAAGGCCTCATCTCCATCCATCAGGCATCACTAGCTTCTTGAATATGAATATTATACTTGTATATCTTCGACAGATTTTGAGATGTAGATCTAATGTGTATTTCTTACGACTACATTTTATATAGTTGTATGACATGGATCTGCAGTGTATTTGATTGGCATCCATGATTTAGTTCATCCCGAGCATGGATATTCCCACCTCGGAGAGACAATCGTTTTTTTGCATATGGTAGCTCCCAAACTCTAGTCCTAGTCTCACTTGATTCTGTGCATTGGTGAAGATGTTGTAATGTATTTCAGCCATCAGTTTCTCTTCTCACCTCACATGTTAGGGGGAATTTTTTATAGCCCTAAAATGGCCTACTCATGCATACATGGCATTGTCGCTCTTACTTGCATATTTTTCCAAAGCACTGTTGAGGAAATCTTCTTAAAAAACCATTTTTTAGAGCATGTATGTGTCCTGCACCATTACATACTGTGTACATATGCTTGTTGCACCACTACAACCCATGTACATGCGCTTGCTGGACAATAAACAACCCACATAGATACGCTTGCTGGACAATAAACAACCCGCGTATACTTGCAAAAGTTGCAAATTTTAAAAAGTTGTAAGGAATTCAATGAAATTTGCGGGCTATTGGAGGTTTCCCAACCAATTCACCTACTATAACTCGTTACCCAATTGAATAACCATCCTTTTTTCATATAAAAGGAGGTGTTGGGGTCTGATTTCATAGCCAATCATAAGAACGGTGAAACTCTTCCCAATTTCACTTCCCTTCCTTGCCCAATATTTTGTCACCTTTTGTGATATATTGCCTCAGCATTCCCTCATCATCTCCTTCTTCTTCCATTCAATCCATTATCTTCTTTTGAGGTGACCAGAATATTGAGAGAAGAGGCCTATTGAAGGTTCACTTGGAGCATTGTAAAGAGGATCCTGGAACAAGTTCGCAGAACAATGGGTGACACAAATTGTAAGTTTCAGTCTCTGTTTGATGAATAAAAGAATCTCTTTTCCCTGTCCCAAATGATGATGTTTTGTGTATTTTCTTTGATTTATAGTTAGCATTTGATATCTAACCATAACTCATGAATATATTATCATGCTTTTAGTCCTTGTTTTCCTAGTTTTGGATGTAGGTCAGCCTTGGGAGGAGACATGCAGTCATTGGAACTACAGAGCTTGAGGAGATCATCACCAAACGTGGGATAAAAGGTACAGTTACTGATCTTCTCTCTTATTGATTTCTTTTCATCTTTTTTGGTATGTTTGGGGTAGAGTAGAAAATAGATTGAATTTTAGATGATCATTTTCTTTGTATACATGTTAAACCTTGGTGTAGTTAAAGGGGGGGAGGGGGGGTTCCCGCTAGCAATAGGGTCATATTTTCTTCCTTCATCACCTCTAAGAGAGGACCCGAGGTTTCTCGCTCCTGCCAGGATTTCATCTTGTATTGAATTTCAACTAGGGATTTTTTTTCTTCCGACTTTCTCTTTTTGTTCCAATATATGAAGATCTCCTTTTCCCTTTTCAAGTTTGACATAAATTGTATAGTTGGTGATTCAAAGAGGAGATGATTGAAAGGGACGCAAATTGCCTTGATGGATTCTAGATATGATTGGGATTCTAGACAAATTGGATTGAATTTGATGGGATTGTGGGGCTTCCTCCCTTCTCTGGCAAGTTCTAGAAGAAAAGGATTGTGATCAAGAATTCCTCCTAGATCCACCCACTTTCTAGAGCACAGGGAACCTTGAATAATGAACTCCAACACAAGAAAATTTTCAATCCATTTAGCAACCCTATCTTTCCCCAATCACATATTTCTCCAATTTGGGTTGTATTTATTAGGTTGAATTTCAAGCAAGCCTGCCTCGTCTAGTTTTTGTATGAAAAAATCAAAGAGTGGGACTTTTTAGGCAGAGGGACCCCAAATTTCATTGTCGCTAGAGTGAAGTTCATATCCCCTCCAATGAAAACATAATCCTATTTTTTCAATGTTGAGTTGAAGAAATTTTTCCAAAACTCTTTTTTGTCCAAATACTACTCATAGATGTTGGTGCAGAGGAACTACAAATTTAACTCTTTGGAGAAGAAATGTGTTCCAAACATTAATAGAGAGGACCAAGAGTTGAGGAGATTCAGAGAGAATTTCCTCCAACCAATGAGAATCCCACATGATTTCCCAGTTTCATCTAAATCAAGGAAATCACAATATGGGAAAGATTTAGTGAAAGAATCTACCGCTTTTCTTCCAATGATCGTAGTCTCTTGGAGGAGTAGGATGGGGGGATATTTAATATCTATGAGAGGTTTGATGGCTAAATTTTTGCATGGTTGTCTAGTCAAGGACAGTTGTGGGAGAGAATAATCATTTTGCAACCTATCCAGGGGAAATTTCTCTAACGGCCCCAAGAAGAGTTTTTTGTTTTCTATAATAGACTTTGATGTTGGCTTGTTTTTGAGTGATAGAAAGAAGATATTTTATTCCCCACAAAGGGGGTTTCTTGTCTGGAGATTCAATATCCCCTAAACCACTAGGAATGCCATTGAAGAAGGAGGATTATGAATGGGAGAGAGAGTGTTGGTTGTATTTTTTGGGAGAGGAAGGGGGGAAGGTTGCGGGGACAGGGGGGGGAAGAGAAAAAGGGGTCAACGGGGGAGGGGGGGAGGGTTGACCAAGGTAGGGGAAGGAGAAGGAACATAGGGGACATAGGATAATAAGGGGATAAAGGGGGTTGAGTGGGAACCCATGAGGCTCAAAATACCCAGCAGGAAGGGGGAATCTAAAAATCCTCCACCAACAAAATCCAAAGCTAAACCACTAGAAGGACCAGAAGCAGAAAGGGGGAAGAAGGAAAACTTTTACCTATATGGTCTTAAGTGGGCTGGAAACATGTGGGTGGAGCAACATCACTAGCCATTGTTTAAGGATCTAGGGGAATATCTACTACCTGGGGATTCTTTAGAAAAGTTGAGTGATACTATATTGGGGGTCTCTTTTTTGAATAATTTTCACCACCAGTGGGATTTGTTTCCCATCGAAGTCTTTGATATTGTTTGTTGCAATCCCTAGTAATGTGTCCATAAGAATGACATGTGTTGCAATTGAAGGGGATGCCCACATATTATTGGGTTTTCTTGATGGATGTCCCCTTGAAGGAGATGGTGATTTCCTCTACTAGTCCATCGGACAATTTGATGCCAACCAATATGTGAGCCATAAGCATATACCTAGATTTGATGTAGGATTGGTCAGCTTCATAGAATCAAATGATAGTGTTCCAAATTTCCTTAAATGCATCATCCGAACAAAAGATGAGGGGTAGGTCTGAGAGTTGAACCCAAACATGATAGATTTTGACTCTTTCGGAGGTGGAATTGAAATCAACAAACCATTTCTTCAGGGACAACATTTGGGCTCCAAAAGTCCAATTTTTTGCAAGAATTTTGTGGGTGTCTAGGGCCAAATAGATATTCCAAGCCATCTATTCCTTGGAAAATACCAATAATTTTGGAATATATCCCAAAAAATGAAATAAATTATGTCCAATCCAATGGTGAGGAGTATTTGCAGAGAACCTCTTACTAATAAACACCCCACAAGAGTCTCTTGCTACAATTTCCTTGAGTTGTATGTTTTCTTCGAGAACAATATTTGTGATTCCCGCCTTCCTCTTTAGGAAAAATGTTTCTCTGCTTTTATCCACCATGTCAACAACACGAGAGGTAGATACATAGAAATTTGTAGTTCTTGGAAGGTCCCTAAGAGAAATTTCCCAATAAATCCATATGTCTATTGGGAAGACAATTCCAATAAATTTTCTAGAGGCGAATGTTGGTACAAGATACCATTGGTGACATAAGCATCATGAAGGCATGTGATCTGGATGGGTCAATCCATCGTTGATCTACGAGAGGCAATAGGATCTGTGGGAACTCATGGAGAAACTTGGTGTGATGAAGGATCCACCCCCGAGAATGATTGGGAGAGGGTGTTGTTTCAAGGGAAGTACGAAGAGTCACATGACTCAGAGGTTGTGAAGAGACAGAGGTTTTGTAAAGTCAAGTTCCGAGGGAGGGAGGTGGCACCCACATAGGGAGCTTTAGATCTGAACGTGCAAAACAAGGAGGCTAATGGCAACAACGTGGTCCAAATTTTGTAGCCAGGAAGAGAGCCCTCCATGTAATCTACTAATTCTTCCTCTTCACAAGCCATCTTCTCATGACCTAGAGCTAGATCTGTATTTTGGATGGGGTGTCAGCCACTGACATCATGCGAAGAATCTGCAAAAATCCTAATTTCCTAAAATCGCAAAACCCCCTACTCTAATTCAAATCAACTTTTAAATACTCAAAAAACAATAAATCATATCTATACATATCTTATCTTTTCATTTATAAGACAATATAAAGACGTGTTCAGAAATGAGTAATAAGTAGTATTTAAATTGTAAATTAAAACAACAACAACAATAATACATATGTAACTTGACACAAATTGTGCAATCTAATTAGATGTAAATTTGTGCAATATAATTTAATGACAAAATTGCATCCTTGATAAGTTAACATCAAGATGAGTGTTGTTACATATATATTGTACTTTTATATCGAAAATCATTAAAATTATTTTAGAGATAAATTTCAAATCATTTTCATTTTTAATTTGAAAATTTATATAACTGTATTTATTAGATAAAATAAGAATAAATATCCCTCTTGGGAAAGAGATTAAATTGCTAAGATTATATGTTAATAGAAAGCAGACTATCTAGTTAGTTAGTTTCTTAAAAAAGAATGAAAAATGAAAATGCTAGCAGAATCAAGAATGCATATTTGGAAAAGTGATTAGTGTCTTGTTGGATATGTGTTATATTATTTACATGATGAGAACACGTGTCCATTTTTGGGTGGTCCTCAATTTTCGTGTTCATTTTTGGGCAGTCCTCAGTTTTTGTGTCCATTTTTGGGTGGTTTTTCGACACACGGTTTTTCGCCGATAGTTTTCTATTTCTGGTTAAGGAATTATGGTTGTTGACTAATCCAGGTTATTGGATTAGGTTTTTGGATGTTGTTGTCTCCATATGTATATTGTATTGTAAACAATGTATGAGGTGAATGAGTATAGAATGTGTTGGTTTTCCCAGTTTGGGTTTCGAGGGGAAAAATCTCTATGCAATGTGTGTATTTTTCACTGTATCTTCACTGTATCTTCTCTATTATTTTATTGAAAATATGTTTGCAGTAAAATATTGTACAAGGTTAAAATCTACATTTGGTATCAGAGCAATTATTGGCTTCAGGGAGACACCTTTGTGGTCATAGGTTTGGCTCGAGACTATGATAAGCCTTTTTACAATGGGATATATGCGGTATTGATTCTTCAAGTGAAAGGAAATGGAGAGAAGTTCAAAAATACAGATCAATAAATTTAATGAGAAATTTTTTGAGTTGTGGAAGCTCAAGATGGAAAAAATTTTGTTAGATAGAGATCAATGAATCGCGATGGATCCAAGTACTGCATCTGCAGGAATGTCAACAGATGAGTGGAAAAATTTGGATCAGAAGGCGAAAAGCACAGTCAAATTGTGTCTCTCATATTTAGTATTATTGAATGTGTCAGGGGAAGCTACAACCAAGGAGTTATGGAATAAGTTAGGGAACTTGTATCGGTCTAATTCCCTAGTAAATAAATTTTTCCCGTAGAAGAAGTTGTATAACTTGAGGATGAGAGATGGAGACTCGGTGACAAAGAATCTTAACTCCTTCAATACTGTGGTAAGTCAATTATTATCTTTTGAGATTGAAATTTCAGATGAAGATAAGTGTATCGGTTTATTTTGCTCTTTACCAGAATCATGGGATAGTCTGGTTGTGGCCATATGTATTAATACAACTACCTTGAGTTTTGATGATGTGGTCTCATCCTTTTTATTGAAGGAGATGATATGGAAGAACATTGTTGGCAAAGGGGCAGACCCAGGGTTTATCTCTAAAAACACACCAAAAATCCCTAACTACTGGCCCTTTCGACAACACCTACAAAGCAGATGTAGTCTCACCTGAAGTAGCAATAGAGGGTTGCAAGACATGTGTGTCTCCAACTAGGGAAAATGCAAGGTGGGTTAAAGGAAACAACACACAATAACTTGGCTATTCTTCATCGTCCCTAAGCCTACTGTGAGAACTATATCTCAGATCTAACACAATGATGCAATAACAATATAACAGAAAGTAGAAGAACACAACAACAATCACACAAAACAACAAGATATACATGGTTCACCCTCTCCCTAGGGATATGTCCACATAATTGTGTTTCTTGATATTATAGGAAAACATACAGTTCTATATGCTCTCTTAGCTTGCAAATCTCTCTCTTTCTCTCCCCTCCATGCGCACCTAGTTACAGGGTTGATCTTTGCACCCAGCTGAAGATCTTTCAACACAGATTGATCTCACAACACAATATTGCTCTCTCAAAAATAACAATAATCATCCATCATAACATAATCGAACCCATCCCAGGTCCTCTTGACCTTTATTTATACATTACAATGACTCTCGAAAAATATTGGGCCAAAACCTAGGTGTTGAAACCCTAAATACCAACACCCTAGGTCAACTTGACCCACGTTTTCAGGGCTTCACCAGCCTGTGTTTCCTTATTTCCTATGAGGTGATCCAAGAATCCATTGGTGGATTTTTCCACTTGATGAGTTTTCCACAATCCATTTTCCTTGTTGATTTGTCTTCCTCTATCTCCCCATCCAACGGCTTGGTTTCTCTTACTTTTCTCCGTATTTTCTACTTTTTTGGCCACTTCGACTTAATCTTAGTCGACTTGTCTTCCACGCAGTTCACACTTTGTGCTTCTTCTGTAACCCTCACTTTATTCCATGACCAAGGGCCAACAGGCCCCCGACACTCACATGTGACTAGTCCTGAGGCACTTCAAATCTGAATCTTTTATTTCTCTTCGAATTCAGACTGCACGGGACAACTTGTGCTTTCTGCTCTATCCCTCCCTTCCTTGTGTAGGTTGTCTTTTCTATGTCTGGTAACCAGTTTCAACTGAACCTGGTACCTAGACCCTTCTTCTCATGATTTTACTGAGAGCTACGAGGCAGCTAGTTGTCATAGTATAATTTCAATCGGTTCTCATTCACTAAACCTTCCTTCCACTCTCCATTCAATGTCTTCAACTATGCAACTCCTCCTTTTGTAACATATGCGACCTCAAATGGCCCAAGCCAATGTGTTCTCAACTTCCCTGGATGCTTCATGAACTTGTTGTCATATACCAATACTAGATCTCCTTTCTTAAAGGATTTCTTCTTGATATGTTTGTCATGGTAGGCATTTTCTCGTTCCTTCTGTACCTGCTGATAAAATCCTACAATAAATCAGTCTTCTGCTAGTTCTACCAACTATGCAAGCCTTTCTTGAATAGCGCCAGTGTCATCCATATATGTGAATGTTGCAATTCTGAGACTAGGAACCAAATATTCCATAGGGACAACTAATTCTATACCATAAACCAACTTAAATGGAGTTTGCATTGTCAGCTTCTTGCAAGTAGTTCTATAGGCCCATAACACTGCTGGTACTCTCAAATCCCAGTCATCCCTGTTCACACTGCAAATCTTCATCAACGTTGTCTCCAAGATCTTGTTGAAATATTTGACCATCCCATTCTCTTGTGGATGGTAGGGAGTACTCTTCTAATGGTGGAATTAAAATTCCTAAGTCAAAGATTCGATAGTCTTATTAATAAAGTTTGTACCTTGATCGCTCATCGGGGTCTTTAGGCATCCAAACCTGGTTATGATATCATCAAATATAAATCGTGCAGTTGTATTTACACTACAGTCCTTAACTACTCTTTCTTCTTCCCATCCGGTCAAATATTTTGTCGCAGTGATGATGTATCTAGCTCCTGTGCACTTTCCTAGTGGGTTAATAGGTCCCACGAAATCAATGGCCCATTTCTCAAATGCTTGTAAGGTCAACTGCGGTGCTAAGGGAATCTCATATCTTCTGGAAGGTTTCCCAACTCTTTGGCATACATCACAGGCTTTGTAGTATTCTTTAGCATCCTTATGTAAAGTAGGCCACATGAGGCCAGCTCTAAGAACCTTTTGCGTTGTTTCATTCCTTGCATAGTGTCCTCCCAACAAGTGGTGTTGAAACTTCTGCAATGCGTAAAACATGGATAAACCTTCTGTATCAGTGGTAGTGCATTTTATCTCAGTTGTAGATAGCTTCATGCTAGCAAAGGCTAACGGATGGTCAATATCTCCTACTCCTAGTTGTGCTAACATTGCTCCTAGAGAAATAGATGAAGCATCGACATGAATGTGAAATTCCTTGCTTCAATCTAGGAAAACCAGAATAGGCGCAGTAACCATTTTTCATTTCAGCGTGTCAAAGCTCTACTAACATTATGTTGTCCATTGAAACTGACACTTTTATTTTGGCAATATTTGCACACTTTCCTTCGTGTTTGTTTTCACGACTGTAAGTGTGAAAACTTGATATTTCGTAGTCACATTTAAATCATTATTGAATTTTCGTTATCATTCTTGTCGATATGCCTATTGCGCTTACATTTTACTTATCATTATACAGTTGGCAAGACCTTTCGATCTGTACTCATTTGACATTCTTGGATTGATTGTGTGATTTTGTTTCATTGAGATTGTGATACATTGGGGATTGTATTTTACAGGTTCTTTGATTTGGTCTACTTGACCGTTGGTTTCATAAAATACCTTGATGTTATGGTTTAAACGCATTGGCATTGGTTAAACTTTTGGTATGAATCGTTCTATACAACACATGGCACATAGTCAAAACATTGGTTTTGGTTTCGATTTATATGTTTGGTTCTAAAACTATGGTATAAACATTGCTTGCGCAAATGATTAATACACTTACCATTGATTTCATTGGTCGGGCAAATGACATAATTGTTAAACTATACAATAGTGGGTTGAACAGCTATAAGTGTCGGCGGTTGTACCAATGGTAATGACTATTCTGCATGGCCAACAAATAGCTCCAACACCTTCGCACGATGTCATTAATGCTTACCCTTATCCTTGCTTCACCTCTGCTAGCATCGAGTAAGCCTATGAATAATCTGCTCCGGCGTATGCTTTGATTCAAACCCTGGCTCGTTCACATAGCGCACTGTGTGCTCGGCTCCATGGCATCGATGATGCGAATTGAGCCGAATGGTAGTCAAGCCTTGCTACTGTTAGATAATGCCCAGAAAGACTTAGAGGATAATGGTTGGCTCAGTTTTGTGCAGAGGTTTGAGGATTTTAATCTAGTTGTGGCACAACAGTTCACCCTGACTTTTGATGGATGTAGGGCCAAGATAGGTGACATTCAGCTAGAAATCGATGAAGAGTTCATCAACTCTGCCATCGGATTAGCAGCCACAGGCCAGCGATGGTTTAAGAACTCTAAAGTTGAGGAGGTGCCATGGCCACTACTATTCGTCTCACGAAAGGTCACATCTTGTGACAGAGGTATGACAATTTCCATGCTTAAACCAAGGTGGCATGATCTTTTGGTAGTGGTTAAACAATTCGTGACCTATGAAGGTCGGTATGGGCTAGTTTTTCTTTATCACCTTCGAATGTTAATGAATTTTATGGGTTATCCATTGAATATGCCATTCTACTTCCAGCGTAGCCTTTATAAAATGTCTAAAAGGTTTAAATGAGAAAAGGCTGATAGTAGCTTGTTCCACCATGGCCTAATCAGACTCATCGTTGTTCATCACTTAAATCTCCACGGTGATAGCTAGCAAGCTTTTATCTCTCGAAATGGTTTTGCTGATACAGAGCCTATCCAAATTGACAAGCCCATGGTTAATGTGACTAAGGTCGGGCCACTCATGCCTTTCCATGTCCTAATGCCCTCTCCAAAACCCTCGATCAATCCTGATATCGATCTACCCGACATTGCAATAGACAAGACAAAGGCTGTTAAAAAGCTTGTGAGCAAAATGGTCAAAGGAAACCCTAATGTCGACGGAAAAGGTAAAAAGAATGCTCGACTTATCTTGATAATGGCTAGGAATAAACCTAAACCTAGTGCTGAGCAGAAGCCCATAGTCCTTAGTGAAGACTCATACTCTGACATCAAACATTTCCTAGCTAGTGAATACCCTTACTCCCAAGGTTTGTGCTTCGAGCCACCCTATGATTTCGTTTCTAACTTGCCCCCGTGCCTAAGGAACAATCCCAGCTATCCAGGGATCAAGCTACCTAACGAATCCCTCGACGATGTAACCAAACCCTCACCTGCATTTTCAAACACCAGACATTCGTCTTGTGACAAGTGTAATGTGTGGTTGGAATGCTACTATACCGACGTTCCCTTATTACAGTCGAAAATCAAATCATTGGAAAACCAAGCTGCAGTATTGACAAGCCAAAGGGACAAGCTTCAAGCAAATGATAAGAAGCAGAAAACCACTGGTTCCATCATTTTAGGAATGTCGAATCGGCTACAGCTGTTGTCAATTCCAAAATGTCATGATCAAGTTGTCTGCTCATCATCCAGGTATGGATTTTGATATCAATTTTGTTTTATCAATTGCTTGGATTAATATAGTGAATTGATTTTTGAGTTTTGAAAAGTTGCTTATCATTCAAAATGACTTTGACATGGTTTGATTATCAAAACGGTCATAAAATCGAATATGGTTATGATTTTGTTATATGATTGGATCATGCCCAGTTTAGAAATTGATTGGCTTTCACTGAGTTTGATTCGTTTCGAATAATTCTATTGATTCGAATTAACAAAATCAATGAGTTTTGCTTGCGATTGGATTTTGTTTGTATATGATCTAAGTAGAAGGTTTTTATGCTAAAATTAGAGCACGACTATGTTTTGATTTAATATGATTTCCTTTTGGTTGGATTATAACGACCCTGATTTAGTTTATCATTTGATTTTTTTAAACAGAATTGAATTTGCCTGATAATTACGATATAGTCTGTTGAATTGGAAAATGACTCTGTTTTTTCAATACTTTTGTTTGGATTTGGATTATATCAGACCTATGTAAATGATATCTTCACCGGAATCATGGAACTGTTCTGATTCACAACGACTATGTCAAATTCCAACTATTCAATTCGCTCTTGTTTGGATTTGATTGCTTTTATGAATTGGATTCGTATCGAAAATAGACATCATGCTGCTCTGTTGATTTCAATTTTCAAAACGATTTTGTTGACCCAGATTGACTTATGTTATCTCTGTCGAATTTGTATGAGTAAATTCGGTTAATAGTTCGTTTTGAAAGGAATTCAAATAATGATTTTCTGGACTGTAAATTGATTGTGTTCACCCTAATTGGCAATAATCAACGATTGGATGAATCCCGCACATCAACTGATTGATCATGTTTTGATTTCGTTCGAGATAATTTACACACCAGTTTCAATTTGATGGATCGTTGGTTTATGATTAATACAGTTATATCAATTTAAAAATGATATTATTGTTTTCGTATGGATTCGATCGTGTTTCCTGTTGATGAGGCAGCATAAACGATTGCCTATGATTTGTTTAACTGTATCAATTTCAATTTGATATGAAACGATTTCATTACGGTCCGATACGATTTTGTATACTTGAATTGGTAACGAATTAAACAGAGTGTATCTAGCTCTGTCATCATTTGATTTAGTTTGTTCAAATTTGCATACAAGTGTCGATTTGAATGAGGCTTTTAGCAATCAAATATCTTTTAATAGTTTGAATGTATTTTCTAAGATTTGAATTGATTTTTAATACGATTCTATGTTGGATTTAGACCAGTTACAGAATCGCAAGATTCTGTAGCTAGTCTATAGAATTAGATTTTTATCATTTTCATTAACAAAATATCCTCCTAACTTGCCTTTCTTTTGACCTCTTGCAGGCACATTCGAATTGCATTGGACATGTTGTGACAGTCTAGGAGATATTTATGTGATTTAGTTTTATTTTAGGTTCCTAGTTTAGTCAGACTTGGGATATCCTCCTAGATTTTCTGTAAACAGTTTGATAACTCCCACAGGGATGTTTTACCCTATGGGAAATCTTTAAATACTTATTATTTTTTGTAATAAGGATCATCCTCACTTGTGGGAGAACCAGGCTACAGATTTCTTATACAAACTGAGACAAGAGTTGATGTTTTGCTACAACTTTCGCTTTCATAATATCAATCTTTTGTTTCAAGTTTATGCATGTCTTTTGCAGTTGATTATAGACTACTTTATCTATCATAATCTATTGCAGGATGATATGATTTGATTAATGTGTTATCCATATCTGATTTCTTTCATTATTCAAAGTACAACAATCATTTTGTTTCAGTTAATGAATCACAAATTTCTCTTCTTCATTAATTGAATCATTTCGTATAGATCTTTGCATACAGATTTATCTAACTGTGAAGATTTATAAATCATAATATTGTTGTAGTTTTTATGTCTTGTTTGTCCTGTAATTATTCGAAGAGCACTGCAGCTTTTGTTTACGACAAGATCCTGGATAATTCGGTGCGGGTTTCCTCCCTCCGATCAGCTAAGACAATCATCATACAGGACAGAGCTACAGTGTTTCTTCAGGTTAGTTTGTTATTTATTTGATAGTTAATTTGTTAGTATAATTTAAGTAGTTTAGTTAGATATATTCGTAGTTTAGATTAGTAGTTAGAATTAGTATATTAGTTGTTTAGTTTAGCTAGTTTTCAGTTTATTTATTTTTCATAAAATCATAAAAATCAAAAAACAATATCTCTCTCTGTCTTAGGGCAGAATATAAATGAGTTTTTCAAGTTTTATTCAAATATGTAAATTGTAAATACTGTACATTTTGTGAATAAGGTTTATTTATGTTAGTAGCTAGATGTTTAATTTCTTAGAGTTAGTATAGTATTAGTTAGTAGATTGTATATATTTTAGTTAGATTAGTTTATTAGTTTGTTTTAATAGTTAGTTTTTAGTTAGATTAGTTTTCTTTTTGTTTTCTTAGGACTTAGATCAGCTAACGGAGCTGCTAAACTCATCAAGGTGGTTCATCCCAAACAACTTCGGTTATTAAACAACCCCGGACCGGTTCCACTCTTCCAGTTGACGGATGGTCAATTTCACCCGTCAACACAATCTTTCTTTAATAACTTCTCCATAGGTGTTGTAATCTATGCATATCCCTTAATGAACTTTCTATAGTATCTAGTATGTCCCAACACAGTGTGCAGTTGTCTGACTGAGGTATGGGGGGGGGGGGTGGTAGATCGACGATAATGGAAATCTTGGATGGATCTACCAACAACCTCTGCTTACACACAATATGTCCTAGAATAACTCCAAAGGGTGAAAAGAAGATGCACTTATTCAGGTTCAGGGAAATATGACATGTACTACACTTATCCAACATTAGTCTTAAACATTCAATATGGTTTTGTAATAAGATAAAAACAATCCAATCATCAAAATATGCTTCCAAAAATTTATGTAAAAATTCCTTGAATGATTCGACCACCACCCTAGAAAAGATGGTTGGTGCATTCTTCAATCCAAAAGGCATCATTGTGTACTGGTAGGATCCCCATTCTGTTGCAAATGTGGTATTGCGGTGGTATTCCTTGACAATCCTAATCTGGTGATAACCTGAAAATCCATCTGTGAAGGAGTAAACTTCCTGACCTCCTACATTATCTAACACTTCGTCTGTAAATGGTGTAGGGAATGGGTCATGCAAGAAGGCATCATTTAGATTCCTGATATCTACACAGATCCCGATATCTCATGTCCTCTTATCTTATACCACCATAGGGATAATCCATTCTTATTCTTCCACAGGTTCTATGATTCGTGCTTCCAACATCCTGTCTAGTAAAATATTCACTTTTTGCTTATATTTGGGATTCAATCTATAGGGTCTCTATTTAACTAGCCTAGCAACTAGATTCAAGGGGATATTCATCTCTCCCATGGACCCTTTTATTCCCTTCATATCAATGAACTTGGTTGGGAACAAGTCCTGATTTTCATGTAGTAGTTATGTGATCTTATCAATGGTGGCATCATCGCAGTAATCTCCAACATTAGCAAGCTTAGGTTCTTGCTCTGTTCCAATATTAACTTTATTGATTTTGATAGGTTGTCCAATGAAAGGTAGTTCGACTCCTGGTCCTTCTACATCCCTTTGTCCTTCTGTTTCTATGATTTTCACATTCCTAGGATCATCATCTTCATCAACATTGATATTGTAACATCCTTGCAATTTCTGAAGAGGTTCAGTCCATTCATCCTCTTCTTTCTCAATAGGGAGGTTAGGTGCCTCCTCAAAGACTTTTTGTCTTACAACTTGTAGAGCTTGATCTACTGAAGGGTACCGGCTTTCAAATGAAAATGTAGCTACAAAGTTTTGAGTCATACCGTACCAATCTGAAGTGGTGAGGCGCAATTCTGCTTGAAGATACCAATTGATAGGCGTTGTGTCCATAGTGTTGATGAACTTATGCACCCATTGTTCTTGAGGAATGTTTCTCTAGGCCTCCTCACAACCTCGCACATGGTCCTTTGGACAACGTTGACCTGTGTATTGAATTTTGCATCCTTCTAATTTCTTTGAAAACAACACTGCCATCAAAGTGGGACATTGCATCTAGTCCGTGATGTTCTTTTTATGTGTCCCCTGCCATCTTGTTGGAGTTTCTTTCAAATCCTCATCCAGTGCCAACAATATCTGTTGTACTGGTACAATTTCTTCAAAATCTGATAAGAATGTTTCTAAATGATTTAAACCACCAAATGTGGGCAGATTGCTTACTTTTGTGCAAATCCAATGAAATTCCCTGGTCAATCTAGAACACCTCCACGCAGAGACTTCATACATTTGTTTCTGCCAATTCTCCAGTGCTTCTTCTTAGTCCGATGAGCATGAATTGTCACTTCGCTAGATTAAATTCCCATATGTTGTAGGGTTAATGTAACCATGTTGTCTCACTGTCAATTTATATATATTCTCTAGCTCATACACGTGATCTTCTTCTCTGATGGGTTTTGTGTATCTTCGAAATTCATCAGGATGCATAAGTGCAGTGACCCTAAGGCCATCACCTTCAAACATCATTCTTCTTTTCTTTAAATTAACAACGGTGGAATTGTTGAAATCCCAATCAATGCCTAACAGTGTAGGATAAGGACAATTATCATCAAATATCTCAACCACCTCAAAGTCCACAAATGTTCTTACCCCATCGATGTCCATAGGGAAATGCTCCAGTCTCCCAAAGGGACTTACTGCCTACTTATTAGCCATCCTAAGCCTAATAGGGGAATAAATTAACTTAGTTTTTCCTATCAGTGCCCAGGTTTGCTTCATCATAACATTGACTTGTGATCCTAAGTCGAGGACCACATAATCTATATCATAATCTCTAATCTGAGCATTAAGCTATAGTTCCTTATTTGTCCTTCTCTTTTTGGATACTTGATGTATTGCTCTATTCAGAAGAGGGTCTACCTTCCCTGGTTCATACTTTCGTATCAAGTGTTGTAGTTCTTGTATGACTCTTTCATCCTTCATCAAATCAATGAACGTATACAAGAAACTAACAAGCTTGCTTACCTCTTTTCCTTCTCCTGGTGATGAAGACTTGTCAAGTACGAGAGGCATCCCACATTATCTCACTTTTGGTTGTGCCTTTGATGAATAAACTTGATCTCCTCCAAACTCTCTTCTTGCCTCTTCTAATATCTTCTTTTCTTTCCTCGGATCAAACTATGGTGTCTTCTCTACAGTTCTTTTGACCCCTGATTCGTCTGTAGTATTTATTGGAGTCATCCCATATTCTCCTGTAGAAGCGCCTCCTCTAGTGATAAAAACAAATCTAAGATCCACTCCGTGAGGTTCTGCTGAGATTAATTGTACCTATGTTTTTCCTCCTCCTCTCTTATAAAGTTTGGCTAACAACACGGGATAATCTTCAATAACATGTTCAAATAAGTTGCAGTAGTTGCAAGTGGTACAAGGGTTCTAACAGTCCCTTACCAAATGTCTTGGTTGTGTGCAGTTACAACAAATGATGTGACCTCGACCTCGACCCATACCTCCTCCTCATCCTCTTCCTCTGAATCCACCATGAGGGTTGAAGTTTCCTCTTCCTGGGGAGTTAAACTGCTTAGTCTTTCTTTCTTTTTGTACTTCACCTTGAATTCTATATGTGTCTCTTGATATTTCATGCAAGAGGTCATAAGCCCTACAATATTTCTCATCATGCCCCATAGATTTACAGAATGTGTAGTAAAGGTTGGTAGGTGTCTGGACATATTTTTGCATGTAATAACATTCACCATGGCGATGTCTATTTCTACATACCTCGCACCAAGGTAGAGTAACCTGCTTCAAAGGTATTGGAGCTCCTAAAGCCAAGTACTCATGGAATAGAAGATAGTGCTCCTTGTCATGGCCTTCTAATTTGCATCTGATACACCAAATATCTTGTCTTTTATATTTTCCCTTATCCTTCTTCATATCTTCAACCTGCACTGATAAGCTAGTTAGCTGACTCAAAATTTGACTTATACCTGATATGGACTCTCCCATAGGGGTTGATTCTAGTTTCATGGCCATCTCCAATGCCTCATCTTGTGAAGCGATCTTTTGTTGCATCAGAGGGACTCTGATGTGTGGTAAGAGGGAAACAATGAACCATTCTTTATTTTGTTCGTCTATAATCTGAAAACTCAAATGAATTGTTAAGGTCTTAAACCTATGATCAAACTCCCAAATAGGTTCATCTACTCTCTCCTTGATTTCTTTCAGCTCTATAATGCACTGTGACTCCGACTTGGGTTTCTTGAATTTGACAATCAATGCAGTCTTAATGTCATTTAGTGGTTTAGGTTGTACAACTCCTTGGAAAAATTTCATGTACCAGCTCAGTGCACCATCTCTCAGAGTAGTACTAAACTGATCTCTTTTAACAACTTTGTCAGTGACATTCTCAATACTCCATACAACTTCTCATAAGAACCAATGTTGATCAGGATCTTCAGATCCATCTCCCTTAAAGGTGGGTAACCTCACCTCATCTTCCATAGATCTTCCTAGGGTTCCTGACTGAGTATGCATTGAACCACTCGTACCAGTTCTCTGAGTGCTCTGATAACTTAGGTTACTCTGGTTACTTAATGCTGCTAAAACAATAGGAGGAGTAATAGTACTGACTTCAATAGTTTGTGTAGTTCCTGAAGTTTTTGACTCTTCTCTGCGAGGTTCTTCAGTCTTCCCTTCTTCTTCCCTAGCAAACTCTGAATGTTCCTTGTTCAGTAACTCTTCTTATTCTCCACTATAGAACTCTTCTTCCTGTGTTGGTGGTTTGTGATTCTTCTCAAACAAGTTCACCAGAGGAACTTCTCTAAATGATCTCCCACTTCGTATGTTTCCAACCTCTGTGTCGCTTCTGCTTCCCAAGTTCTTGAACATTAGCTCTTTAGTCCAACCGATTACTATATCTTCAATATGTTCTTCTCATGCAATATCATCTTGATCTGCAACTTAATAAAATGTGAAAATTTTCCTCTAGGTCCCTTAAAGAAATATCTCTCTGCTTGGCTATATGATTCTACTCTATCAATCACAAACTCATTAATGTACCCTCCAATGGTACTATCAAACCAGTGATCGACTGCTCTTGACAAGACGTTATCAACTCTCTTGACGTTCTTAATCAGCGTCGATGTCTAAAGCATAAGTGGTCTGAGTCTGATTTCAAATTGGGTATATGGTAATCTGGCTATCCACTCGTATAGCTCCTTATGAATTCCTCCAAAGAAAATCTTGTGTATATCGGTAAAGATATACTTTCCCAACCAACCCTATGTTCTAAGATTAGGGTTCTTGTTCTAGGCTTCTATGAAGTCCTTTTATTGTTCTTCTATCCACTTATGAATCTCTATCTTCGATGGAAACCACCTTGACATTTCCTCAAGAAGATCCCAGTCCTGACAAAAGAACCATTTGTTGGCATAGGGGCAGACCCAGGGTTCCGCTCTAACAACGTACCAACAAGCCCTAACTGTTTTCCCTTTCAGCAACAACTATGAAGCAGATGCAGTCTCACCTGAAGTAGCAATAGGGATTTGCAGAACACAGGTGTCTATAACCAGGGGAAATGCAAGGTGGGTTCAAGGCAACAACACACAACAACCTGGTTGTTCTTTATCGTCCCTAAGCCTACTGTGTGAACTATATCTCAGATCTAACATAATGATGCAATAACAGTATAACAGAAAGCAGAAGAACACAACATCAATCACACAAAACAACAAGATATACGTGGTTCACCCTCTTCCTAGGGCTACATCCACAAAACTGTGTTTCTTGATATTATAGAAAAACATACAGTTCTATCTTCTCTCTTAACTTGTATATCTGAATCTTTTTCTCCCCTCCCTGTGCACCTAGCTGCAGGGTTGATCTTCACACCCAGCTGAAGATCTTACAACACAGACTGCTCTCACAACACAATACTGCTCTCCCAACAATAACAACAATCATCCATCATAACATAATCGAACCCATCCCAGGTCTACTTGACCTGTATTTATACATTAAAATTACTCTCGAACAATATTGGGCCGAAACCTAGGTGTCAAAACCCTAAATACCAAAATCCTAGGTCAATTTGACCTACGTTTTCAGGGCTTCGGCAACCTATCTTTCCTTCTTTCCTATGAGGTGATCCAAGCATCCATTGGTGGATTTTTCCTCTTGTTAATTTTTCCACGATCCATCTTCCTTGTTGATCTTTCTTCCTCAATCTCCCCATCCAACGGATTTCATTCTCTTACTTTTCTCCATCTTTTCTGCTCTTTTGGCCACTTCGACCTAATCTCAGCCAACTTGTCTTTCGTGCAGTTCTCACTTCATGCTTCTTCCTTAACCTTCTCTTTCTTGCATGACCAAGGGCCAACAAACATGGAAGGAAAGATCACATATGCATTATTTTCAAGAGGAAGCTCTTAGGAAAGAAATAGATATGATTCCTCAAGTGGGAAATCTACATCTAAGGGTAGATCTAAATCTCCCAGAAAGTTTTTAAAGGTATGTTGGAGATGTGGAAAAGAAGGGAACTTCAAAAATCAATGTAGATATAAAAGAATTGAGAAAGTGAAGGGATTTGAAGGTGCTCCCTTTATAGAAGAAAATACCTCCAAGGAAGAAGGATGAGATGTGTACTTGGATTCTTCAAGAACAAATGTAGATCATGAGGCATGGTTGGTTGACTCAGGTGCATATTTTCATATGACTCCCCATAGGAAGTGGTTCTGTGAATATGAAAGGTATGATGGAAGTAATGTTTTCCTAGGTGATGACTCAAAATCCAGAATCATAGGAAGAGGAAAAGTCAAATTGAGGCTCATAGAAGGAAGGATTAGAACACTTTCCAGTGTTATGCACATCCCATGATTGACCAGAAATTTGATTTCTGTAAGAAAAATGGATGATGCATGGGTAAAAATAGTGTTTGAAAGGTAAACCTGTAGGTTGTTGAAGGGATTTCAGATTGGAAATCTATATAAGCTGAAAGGAAGCACTATTAGTAATGGGTGTAATAGTGCCATTGTTCCTGATGTTGTAGTTGAAGAAGAAAAAACTCCTATAGTTTATAGAGAAAAGGTTATGTTGTGGCATCAAAGACTAGGGAATATCGGAGAGAAAGGTATTTGACTACTACACGATAAAGGTATGGTCGAAGGTATGTCTAACTTCTCTCTGGATTTTGATTTCTGTGAACATTGTGTATATGGGAAGTAGAATCAAGTAAGATTCCCCTCTGGTGCAATGAGCGCAGAAGGAATTTTACAGCTAGTGCACAGTGATGTGTTTGGACCCATGTCGGTTCCATCATTAGGAAAATCTATGTACTATGTCTCATTTATAGATGAATTCTATAGGAATACTTGGATATATTTCCTTAGTAATAAATATGAATTCTTCGAGAAAAATATTTTTGATTCCCGCCTTCCTCTTTAGGAAAAATGTTTCTCTACTTCTATCCACCATGTCAACAACACGAGAGGTAGATACATAGAAATTCATAGTTCTTGGAAGGTCCCTAAGAGAAATTTCCCAATAAATCCATATGTCTATTGGGAAGACAGTTCCAATAAATTTTCTAGAGGTGAATGTTGGTACAAGATACCATTGGTGACGTAAGCATCATGAAGGCATGTGATCTGGATGGGTTGATCCATCGTTGATCTACGAGAGGCAATAGGATCT
>ML802292.1:24984-74015 GCA_009831015.1 Picea engelmannii
CTTGATGAGTTTTCCACAATCCATCTTCCTTGTTGATTTGTCTTCCTCAATCTCCCCATCCAACGGCTTTCTTTCTCTTACTTTTCTCCATCTTTTCTTCTTTTTTGGCCACTTTGACCTAATCTCATTCAACTTGTCTTCCACGCATTTCACACTTCGCGCTTCTTCCTTAACCCTCACTTTCTTCCATGACCAAGGGCCAACAAGCCCCCGACACTCACATGTGACTCGTCCCGAGGCACTTCAGATCTGAATCTTCTGTTTCTCTTCGACTTCAGAGTGCATGGGACAGCTTGTGTTTTCTTCTTTGTCCCTCCCTTCCTTGTGTAGGCTATATTTTCTGTGTCTAGTACCCAGTTTCAACTTCACCTGGTACCTAGACCCTTCTTCTCATGATTTTACTGAGAGCTGCAAGGCAGCTGGTTGTCATAGTATAATTTCAACTGGCTCCCGTTCACTAAACCTTCCTTCCACTCTCCATTTAATGTCTTCAACTGTGCAACTCCTCCTTCTGTAACATATGCGACCTCAAATGGCCCAAGACAATGTGTTCTCAACTTCCTTAAATGCTTCATGAACTTGCTGTCATATACCAATACCAGATCTCCTTTCTTAAAGGATTTCTTCTTGATATGTCTATCATGGTAGGCCTTTTCTCGTTCCTTCTATACCTGCTGATGAAATCCTGTAATAAATCGGTCTTCTTCTAGTTCTACCAACTTCGCAAGCCTCTCTTGAATAGCACCAGTGTCATCCATATATGTGAATGCTGCGATTTTGAGACTAGGAACCAAATATTCTGTAGGGACAACTACTTCTATACCATAAACCAACTTAAAGGGAGTCAGCATTGTCAGTTTCTTGCAAGTAGTTCTATAGGCCCATAACACTGCTGGTACTCTCAAATCCCAGTCGTCCCTGTTCACACTGCAAATATTCATCAGCGTTGTCTCCAAGATCTTGTTGAAATATTTGATCGTCCCATTCACTTGTGGATGGTAGGGAGTACTCTTTTGATGGTGGAATTCAAATTCCTGAGTCAAATATTCGATAGTCTTATTAATAAAGTGTGTACCTTGATTTCTCATCAGGGTCTTCAGGCATCCAAACCTGGTTAAGATATCATCAAACATAAATCGTGCAGCTATAGTTGCACTACAGTCCTTAACTGCTCTTGCTTCTTCCCATCCAGTCAAATATTTTGTTGCAGTGATGATGTATCTAGTTCCTGTGTGCTTTCCTAGTGGGTTAATAGGTCCCATAAAATCAATGGCCCATTTCTCAAATGCCTGTAAGGTCAGCTGCGGTGCTAAGGGCAACTCATATCTTCTGGAAGGTTTCCCAACTCTTTGGCATACATCACAAGCTCTGTAGTATTATTTAGCATCCTTATCTAAAGTAGGCCACCAGAGGCCAGCTCTAAGAGCCCTATGCGTTGTTTCTTTCCTTGCATAGTGTCCTCCCAAAAAGTGGTGTTGAAACTTCTGTAGTGTGTACAACATGGATAAACCTTCTCTCTTAGTGGTAGTGTAGTTTATCTCAGTTGTAGATAGCTTCAATCTAGCAAAGGCTAACGGATGGTCAATATCTCCTGCTCCTGGTTGTGCTAACATTGCTCCTAGAGAAATAGATGAAGCATCGACATGAACGTGAAATTCCTTGCTCCAATCTAGGAAAACCAGAATAGGTGCAGTAACCATTTTCTGTTTCAGTGTGTCGAAGCTCTGCTGACATTCTGTTGTCCATTGAAACTAACAATCTTTCTTTAATAACTTCTCCATAGGTGTTGTAATCTATGCATAGCCCTTAATGAACTTTCTGTAGTATCCAGTATGTACTAGTGCAGTGCGCAGTTGTCTAACTGAGGTGGGGGGGGGGGGGGCGTAGATCGACAATAATGGAAATTTTGGACAGATCTACCAATAGCCCCTTATTACACACAATATTCCCTAGAAGCACTCCAAAGGGTGAAAAGAAGATGCACTTCTTCAAGTTCAGGGAAATCTGACATTTCCTGCACTTATCCAACATTAGTCTTAAACATTCAATATTGTTTTGTAATAAGCTAAAAACAATCCAATCATCAAAATATACTTCCAAAAATTTATGTAAAAAGTCCTTGAATGCTTCGACCACCACCCTAGAAAAGATGGTTGGTGCATTCTTCAATCTAAAAGGCATCAATGTGTACTGGTAGGATCCCCATTCTGTTGCAAATGTGGTCTTGTGGTGGTCTTCCTTGACAATCTTGATTTGGTGATAACCTGAAAATCCATCTGTGAAGCAGTAAACTTCCTGACCTCCTACATTATCTAACACTTCCTGACCTCCTACATTATCTAACACTTCGTCTGTAAACGGTGTAGGGAATGGGTCATGCAAGCAGGCATCATTCAACTTCTTGAGATCTACACAGATCCTGATATCTCATGTCTTCTTATCTTATACCACCATAGGGATAATCCATTCTGATTCTTCCACAGGTTCTATGATTCCTGCTTCCAACATCTTGTTTAGTTCAATCATCACTTTCTGCTTATATTTGGGATTCAATCTATAGGGTCTCTGTTTAACTGGCCTAGCGTCTGGATTCAAGGGAATCTTCATCTCTCCCATGGGCCCTTTTATTCCCTTCATATCAATGAACTTGGTTGGGAACAAGTCTTGATTTTCATGCAGTAGTTTTGTGATCTTATCAATGGTGTCATCATCCCAGTAATCTCCAACATTAGCAATCTTAGGTGCTTTCTCTATTCCAATATTAATTTTCTTGATTTTGATAGGTTGTCCAATGAAAGGTAGTTTGACTCCCGGTCCTTCTACATCTCTTTGTTCTTCTATTTCTATGATGTTCACATTCCTAGGATCATCATCTTCATCAACATTGATATTGTAACATCCTTGCAATTTCTGAAGAGGTTCAGTCCATTCATCCTCTTCTTGCTCAATAGGGAGGTTAGGTGCCTCCTCAAAGACTTTCTGTCTTACAACTTGTAGAGATTGATATACTGAAGGGTACTGGCTTTCAAATGAAATTGTAGCTACAAAGTTTTGAGTCATACCGTACCAATCTAAAGTGGTGAGGCACAATTCTGCTTGAAGATAACAATTGATAGGCGTTGTATCCATAGTGTTGATGAACTTATGCACCCATTGTTCTTGAGGAATGTTGCTCCAGGCCTCCTCACAACCTCGCACATGGTCCTTTAGATAGCTTTGACCTGTGTATCGAATTTTGCATCCTTCTACTTGCTCTGAAAACAACACTGCCATCAAAGTGCGACACTACATACAGTCCACAATGTTCTTTTTATGTGTCCCCTGCCATCTTGCTGGAGTTTCTTTCAAAGCCTCATCCAGTGCCAACAATATCTGTTGTACTGGTACAATTTCTTCAAAATATGATAAGAATGTTTCTAGATGATTTAAACCATCAAATGTGGGCAAATTGCTTACTTCTGTGCCAATCCAACGAACTTCCCTGGTCAATCTAGCACACCTCCGCGCAGAGACTTTATACATTTTTTTCTTCCAATTCTCATATGCTTCTTCTTAGCCCGATGACCATGCGCTGTCACTTCACCAGATTAAATTCCCATATGTTGTAGGGTTAATGTAATCATGTTGTCTCGCTGTCAATTTATATATATTCTCTAGCTCATACGCATGATCTTCTTCTCTGATGGGTTTTGTGTATCTTTGAAATTCATCAGGATCCATAGGTGCAATGACCCTAAGGCCATCACCTTCAAATGTCATTCTTCTTTTCTTTAAGTCAACAACAGTGGAATTGTTGAAATCCTAATCAATGCCTAGTAGCGCAGGATAAGGACAATTATCATCAAATATCTCAATCACCTCAAAGTCCACAAATGTTCTTACCCCATCGATGTCCACAAGGAAATGCTCCAGTCTCCCAAAGGGACTTACTACCTGTTGATTAGCCATCCTAAGCCTGATAGGGGAATAAATTAACTTATTTTTTCCCATCAGTTCCCAGGTCTTCTTTGTCATAACATTGACTTGTGATCCTAAGTCGAGGACCACATAATCTATATCATAATATCCAATCTGAGCATTAAGGTGTAGTTCCTTATTTTTCCTTCTCTTTTTGGATACTTGATGTACTTCTCTATTCAGCAGAGGGTCTACCTTCCCTGGTTCATACTATCGGATCAAGTGTTGTAGTTCTTGTATGACTCTTTCATCCTTAATCAAATCAATGAACGTATACAAGAAACTAACAAGCTTTCTTACCTCTTTTCCTTCTCTCCATGAAGTAGACTGGTCGAATACAAGAGGCATCCCACATTATCTCACTTTTGGTTGTGCCTTTGATGAAGAAACCTGATCTCCTCCAAATTCTCTTCTATTAGATTTATGTTATCTTTTGTTGTTTCATTTGATTTTGAAGTAGAACATATCAATGTGAATACAACATTCCTACATGGGTATCCAGAAGAATAAATCTACATGAAGCAGCCATAAGGATTTACTGTGAAGGGAAAGAAGGAGATGGTATGCAAGATGAAAAAGTCCATGTATGGTTTAAAACAATCACCAAGGATGTGGTATCAAAAATTTGATACTTGTATGTTGGGACTTGGATTCACAAGAAGCAAAGAGGATCACTATGTATATTTTAAAGTAATTGGTGATCATTTGATTTATTTGGTATTGCATGTGGATGACATGTTCCTGATAGGAAACAACATGGATATTATCCAGGATATGAAAACTTAGTTGTCCTCTAAATTTGACATGAAGGATATTGGTGTTGTAAATTTCATTTTGGGCATGGAAATTAAAAGAGATTGGAAAAACATGAAACTTTGGTTAAATCAGAGAAAATATGTCAAGAAAATATTGCAGAGGTTCAATATGAATGAATGTAAACCATTCATGGTCCCTATTCCTAAAGGTCTAAAGTTATAGGTGAATTAGTGTCCCAAGACACGAGAAGAGGAGGAGGACATGTTGGGCTGGACTGGTCTATGCATGGGTTGTAAGACCTAAGGTTCGGTTAAACTATGACCAAAATACCTCCAAGACACTGGCCCTTTCAGCATCACCTTCTTGTACATATGAAGTCTCACTCGAGGTATCTATTGGGACTGCAAGAACCATTTTTTTGCAGTATTAAGGGAAAGGGAGGTAGAGGTGCAAATCAGTATTCCTTATCCTCTCGCTTAAGTACATTCTTGAGTATTTTTATATTATCAGAGCCATACATGAACATTGCAGCACAATCAATCCATAGACTAACTCTATTCTATGAATAATATCATCATTCGTAAACACATACATAGAAGTAAAGGAAGCATAAGACATAATATCCTCTCTAAACTCAATCTTTATTCATATCCTTTCTTACTAAGTGTCTATTACATTCATTATATTTTCATAACATCGATTCCCTTCTACACACACTAATCTCTCAATCTCGTTACATATTTATACCCAACATCTAGGGCTTAAAACCCTATTATTATCTATCCCAAAATAACCCATTACAGTGCATGGCGTTGCCAACTTCAGTTAACTGGTTTTTTCCCTTCTTTTACTCCTCGTTCTTTATACAACTTTTATGTTGTTCTTCTATTTATGGAAATTCGCATTGTCATCCTTTTCTGCTTATTTCTCTCACTTTCTTTATTTATCCTTATGTATGTGCGCTATCTGCATCCTTCTATGCCCTTATGCATGCTTCCTTCCTTCTGCGCAACATCCTCCTTCTGTGCCATTTCTTCCTTCTATGCCCTTTCTTTATACATAAGCTTTTCT
Source organism: Picea engelmannii (assembly GCA_009831015.1). Lineage (NCBI taxonomy): Eukaryota > Viridiplantae > Streptophyta > Pinopsida > Pinales > Pinaceae > Picea > Picea engelmannii. The sequence goes on from ML802292.1 coordinate 30,769, forward strand.
CCAAAATTGTATTCAAAACTATCTGTCCAACAGGCCCCAAACACTCACTTGTGACTTGTCCCAAGCCACTCAATCTTTTTTCCTATTCTTCTACTTGATAATGAACTGGTGCATGACAGGCTTAGTCGGTTCCACCTCCGTAACCATGGTGGCCTCTGTTGCTGTAATCTCCTTCACGGCCTGCTCATTCAAGTCTTGAATTTTACTCTCTATGTTGGCAACATCTTGTTTGACCTTTCCCTATACATTGTCCAAGTCACCAATAATCCATACCACTTCCTCTTGTTTGGGTCCAATTCCCTCCTAAAGAACCTTCTTTTGGTACTTGAATCTTTCTACTTCGATACACGCTTGTCACTGTGAAAAAATGGTTTCCATTCACTCTATCAGTGGCAATATTGTCACCTTTTCTACTGCCTCATTGGCCTGGTCTTGAGTTTCTCACATTTTTTCCTCTACGACCTTCATTTATGGGTTGTACATGAGTTCTTCCCATACTTTGGCTCTTTCTTTGCAAATTTTTGCACATTCATCGTCAAATTTCTTAATCCTAGAAATTACTAGTGTTGTCATTTGCAGTCTACCCTCACGCACTTCAGGTGGCGTTCCTGGCATGTTCTGCAGTTGCATATCCTAGATATTATCTCGGAATCTCTTCATAACTTTCTCAATATTCAACAACTATTCCTCCATTTTGGCCTCTACGACCAGGAGGACTTCAGGTACTTGATTGTATAAATGTTGGACTATAGCCTGTGTCTTTTGTACCATCACATACATGTCATCCTTCTCCTTTTGGGATTTCTTTTCCCTCTCCTATGCACTCTCGTGTGTCTTCATATTTTCCTCCATTCTTCCTTCAAGCTCCTTATTTTGTTTCAGGGTTGTATCATATTGTGTCTATATCTGGCCACTTTCATCCCTAAATTTGACCAATTCTCTATGTGCAGTGTCACCTCAATTCCTTATCTCCTGAACCAACTCTACTTGGAGTTCCTGTACCCTTTGGATGAGTAATCTGGAGATGACGATACTAAGTTGGACTAACGCCGCAATCTTTTCCTACAATTCCCCCGTTGATAACTCTAGCATGGTTGCCTCAAGATGTATAGTGTGATTCTCCTATGATGGTTGAATTAGATCTTCCTGTGCATCGACCTCTGTTATCCTTTGTGTTGTGGATGGATCATCCCCTATCTTGGGGTCTTTCACAATGCATATTGTTTCTAAAAGTTGTTGTAGGACTCCCAACTGATCCTAGACCTTGTTGTGTTGGTCCTCGTGTTTTGTCACATATTCCCCCCAAATATCTTCAGTGGAATCGTGTATCAGGTACCCAATGCAATCCATATCATCATCGGTCAAAATAAAAAAAATGGGGCTTGGAGTTGTGCTTTTTCTTTCTTTCGTGATTCCCGTCTCTTTTTTTGGCACCCCTCATGTCTATTCTGGATCCTGATCTTTCCTTTTGAGGCCAAATTCAAGTACTTTGGATTGACCCGGGTGTTTTTCTGCACCATTTTTCCAATCCCCTTCCTCTTTCTCACTTTTCCCTTGTTCTTTGTCCTCTTGGGAGGATCCTGGCTTATCAGTTGGATTCTTCCATTCATCCCCCTAGTCATTAATTATGGCATGCACCTCTTCTATTGTTAATCAGTAACTGGTTGGTAATTCCTAGCACGCAGGATCCCTTTTGTCTTACACATAGAGGTGGTGAATACCATCTCTGAAGCACACGACGTCTCGGTAGGAAATAATGGCTTCCTTGGGAATATGCATTGTAGTCTCTACTACCTTTGTGATGAACTATAAATATGTGTAAAAAATAGTGTTTTTATCAGTCTGTCATCCCCTGATGGGGGAGTGCCATAAGTTGGCATATCTAGCAGCCAACGAGTTGCGACCTGAAACACGCATGTGCTGGTAAAATGTGGGCTCCTTCTATCCGACCAGTGCAATAAGAATAAGTAGCCACAAATAATGAAATTTTGCGCCTTTTTCCTGGGCTTCTGTGTAGTCCTACACAAATTGATTCATGAGAAAGTTTTTCTAGTTCATCTGCATGCCTTTCTTGCATCTCTCTACTGCAGAGATGACTTTCGCTGCTACCTCATCCTTTCGACATTTACGCAAAAATTTGCAGGCCAAAACCTACATCATGAACCTGACCTCTTGGACATCGATTCTCTTTACATCCAGACTACATTTTCCTCTGAATGTGTCGTACTTTTACTTTATGGTCTCAGAGAGGGATCGTTCTCCCATTTTAAGGAATAACAATGGCAAGTCTTCACCTACTTTTCTCAACCTTGTAATACGCGCAACTAGCATTGTATCAAATGAAATTGGGGTATCTAACCAAAGTGTCCCACCATGGATGCAACTGAGTAAGACCTTGACATAGGAATTGATTTCATTATTGCATCTGAAATGTGGGATTTCAAAAAATTTTAGAATCCCAACTTTCCCCAAGCTCGATGCCCATTCCTGTGCTTCCACCCTAGTTTTTCCTGTCCCAGGGTCGATCTTTTTTCATAAGTATTGATACATGGCCAACTAAGGGAACTTTTGTGTGTCCGTGATGTCATGGTCCATAAACTTCAAGTTTTCCACCTTGCCAAGAATGTCTTCATATTTCCTTACCTCCTTTGATACCGGTGCTATGGGTAACAAATATTTTTCATTCACGGGTACTGTAATGAAGGGTGCATCATCCTACCTCAGAGGAAAATAATCTCTGTGAAAATTTTCAAGAGGTGTCGGGGAAAAAGGTCCAGACACTTCTTCAACCTCCACATCCACTGTTTACTTTGATTATTTCCTTGCTGCACCAGATGGTCGTATAAATGTGTTGAACCTTCACATAAAATATCTAAATAGAAAATGACATACACAATTTGCAGAGAAAATATGAGAAAAGAGAAACATGAGAGGAAGAATGGAAGAATTCTCATTGACCAAATGAATGAATGATAATTTACACATGATATACTCTGTATAACTCAACTAATTTGCATTGGAGGAGAAGCCAATGTGCCATAGTAGTGGTATAGAGTGATCTAGACACACATCGACAGTTACGAGAGTAAACTACCACCTAGTCTAGTCTCTCAGGAAGTTACGGGAGCTAACTGCCACCTAGTCTGAGTTAACTAGTCTCTCAATCTTCAGTTAAATGAATGAAACAAAGTGAAATGAGGAGGATATTAGGGAATAATGAGTAATGCGCTAGTCTTGTGATAATCCCAAGTAAAATACACTTTAGTTGGTGATGATCCCAGTGATGCATGGTGATAATCCCAATGTGGCATCTAAACTCCACTCAAATAATCAAACTGAATTGTGAACTGAAGAGAATATTATCCCAGAGGAATATTCTCCCTAGACTATAGGAGACTGAATAATAACTAGTAAACATAAGGAAAAACTTAGGAAAAATAATTCCTAGGTGCGTGTGAAGTATCTCCAACACCCCCCCTGAACATCGCTATGGTGAAAATAAAGAATGCATCCTGAAAACGAGGCCATTTTAGGTACCCAAATACAAAATATACACTAAAATAAATGAGGAATGAAGGAAACCCTCATGGGAACCCCCCGCCCCCCCGCCCCCTCAAAGTAAAATGTTTGTAAAAAGAAGAACTGACAGTTTTTAGGAAACTTTGTCCTTCACTCCAAGACGACTGCGTAGAGAATGGAACTTATGCTCAGTGAAGGTATTGGTGAAGATGTCTGCAGTATTTTTTGTTGAAGGAAAGAACTGCAGGTCGATGATCCCCTCGAGTATTGATTCAAAAATGTAGTGGATGTGGATCTTGATGTGCTTCATTCGCCGCCTCTGAACTAGATCATTGCAGAACTTCAAAGTGTTATGGTTGTCACACCAAATGACGATCAATCGATGAAACTGAATACCCAACTCAATGATAAAATGTTGCAGCCACATATCTTGAATGGTTATGTTAACTACCCATATGTACTTTGCCTTGACTAAAGATAGAGAAATAACAACCTACTTCTTGCTCGACCAACAGATAGGCCCAAAACCAAGGCTGAGTGAGTAACCATATGTGGACTTGTGATCAATGCTATCGCCAACCCATTAAGAATCAATGAACCCAATGAGGTCCAATGTAGAGTCTGTTTCATAATGAATCCCAAAGGTGATGCTTCCCTGTACATATCGAAGGATACGCTTTGAAGCCTTCCAAAGTAGATCATGCGACTTCGACATGAACCTGGATACTTTTCCAACTGCATAGGATAGGTTTGTTTTGGAGTGTGTGAGATACAACAAGCTCCCCACTAGTTGTATGTAAAGTGTGTTTTCAACCAGTGGAGTGTCCCCGCCATCCTCAAGTCTGAATCCTAATAGGAAAGGAGTCAGGGAAGACTTGCAGTCTATCATGTGAAATATCTCAAGGAAATTTCGTGCATACTTGGCCTGAGACAGTTTAATGCCTGATGCATCCTGACTGATATTAAGTCCAAGGAAGAAATGTAGTGTACCCATGTCTTTCATCAATAACCTATCATGCATAATCCTCTTGTCTGCAGCAATCGTTGAAGTCGAGCAACCGGTGATCAATAAATCATCAACATATAGAACTAGGAGTAGAAGTGAATCAGTCATCCTGAGCATGTAAACAGTTGGGTATAACTTACAATGTACAATGTTATGTGACAACAAGTAGGAGTCCATCATGGATTACCATGCCCTCAGGGCCTACTTGAGGCCATAAAAAAACTTCTTCAGTTGACATACCAAAGATGAATCCTGCACAAATCCCTAGGGTTTCTCCATATATATCTCCTCGAAGAGATTGTTGTGAATAAATTCATTCTTCACGTCATTCTTATGGACTTCCTATCCCTTGTCTATTGTAATGGAAAGTGCCAAATGTATGGAATCCATCTTTGCTACTGGAGAAAATGTCTCATCATAGTCAATGTCATGCACCTATTGAAAGAATTTGGAAACTAGCTTGGATTTGTATCTTCTAACCTATCCATTTGTTGTGCTCTTGGTCCTGTAGACCCACCTACACCTAACAAGTTTCCTTCCTAAAGGAAGGGGAACCAGATCCCAAGTCTAGTTCTAGAGGAGGGATTTGTACTCCTACTACATGGTGGATTCCCAAAAGGGATTTCCAGCAACCTCTCCATAGGATTGCGTATCTGAAGACTGAACGAAGAAAATATGCCTGGGTGGCATCGATTTAGTGGAATTGAGTGAAAAAGGAGGATCCTCAAAATCAGATCAATTCCTCCTAATATTAGCTGGATCCCCAACAAGCTCTCCTACATCCTGAAGAGTAGTATTAGCCCACTTGGGCCTTTGCTCTAGCTCTTCATCTGCATATGCATACACTAACTCTACATATGACTATACTARCTCAATATATGAATCATCTGAATCCTCAAAATCAGATTTCTCATCTAAAGAAGAGTCGYCATGTGCATGCTCATCATCTCTGTCAGGTGGAAGAAGAAAAGTGTTTGCATGTGGATGTTGAGTTACATGCGAGACACTTTCCTCGAATTGGATAGTCCACTCAATGATGAGTTGGTTCAAGGAAATATCAATGAGTTTTTATCCCTTCAAACCATTTGGGTATCCAAAAAAGATACACTCTGTGCTATGTGGATCAAGTGCCTTCATCTTCTCATAGGGAATCCTGGCCCATTCTCAAGAACCGAATATACATAAGTGGCTCACTTCTAGTTTGAGGCAGCTMYAAKCCTCATAARGGGTMTTATCCTTGAAATATCTATGTGGAGATCAATTTTGGATGTAGGTTGCACAATTAAGTGCTTCATCCCATAATCTTTGTGGAAGTGACTTTGTCTGTAGCATACAAGATGCCATCTCTTTTAGAGATCTATTTTTCCACTCARCAACTCTATTTTGCTGCRGAGTATAAGGAACCGTGTGCTGCAACTAAATCTYRACCTCAAGACAAATATTTTGTATCTCATGGTTAACATACTCCCCCCCATTATCTATTCATAGGGCTTTTATMTTCTTTCCTAATTGTGTTTMAATGAGGGATTTGAAATCTTTGAGGTGTTGAAAGGACTATGATTTTTTCCTGAGAAAGAAATTCGACATGAAGCGTGAGATATCATCAACAAAAATGAGCACGCACCTTGATTTATTGATTTATGGATGCGGAAAAGGGCCCATTAGATCACTATGAATCATATCTAAAGGAAAGGAGGCCTTCTGAGTCTTTGCTTTGTCAAATTTATCTTGAGGGTGTTTTCCATGAACACATCCCTCACAAATTCCTTTGGATAAGTCGATGTTAGGTAGACCATCAACCATTCCCTGCTTGATAAGTTGTTTTATATATCTGAAATTTAAATTCCTAAACCTTTAATGCCATATCCTACCTCTTTCATCAGCATGGGTAAGCAATAATGTAGAATCTGGTTCAATAAATTCAAAAAATGTGTAGAGTTTGGATTGATGATTTACCTCACCAGTAGCAACTTTGGAATTGGTTTGCATGTCATAGATATCGACAAAATCATGTGTGAATATGAATATCTTTTTGGTTTCGTATTTTTTCATTTGATATATGGAGATAATAATGATGAAGAGTTTGGGAACGTGTAGCACATTCTCGAAGCTCACATTTGTGAGTTCAATTATTCCTTTTCCAATGACTTCGACCTAAGAGTTGTCCCCCATAAGAATAAGAGAACCTTTGCATGAGTCTAATGAAGAGTAGACTTATTTTGTGGTTACCATGTGGTGTGATTCTCTGGAATCTGCAATCCAGTCATTGAGAGAGGAGTTCATGGAAATCAAAGCATGGCTAGAATTGCCTTTCTTGGAATTCTGATCTTCTGGATTCTTCTTCTTGGCACCCTCAGGGATGTGATCTTCAAGGTTTTTTTTCTAAGTATTTGGGCCATTTGATCTATCTGTTTCTGCATACATGTGGATTCTGGATGTAATCCTTTATGGAAGTAAGTGCATTTCTCCCCTTTTATTCCCTTTCCACCTTTGTATCTGGAGGCATCGTTGAAGGGTTTTGAGTACCCTTCCTTCTTTGGATTTTCATGTGAATTCATTTTTTATTTTTCTTTATATTTATGATTTGGATTATTTCTACCATATTGTACAGCAATTTCATGCTCCTTTGGGCCTTTTCTTTTCCCATGTTGATAATCTTGTTATTTTCTTATGTCGGAGATTCAATAAAGACCTCAAGAGAGGGCATATTCTAGGTGGCTCCAGAGGCTATCATAACTTAATGAAATGTGGATACAAACAATGAGTATTCCGGACCAAGTTTGGAGAGAATGGTGAGAACCATTTGTTTCTCCTCCTTAGATTTATCAACCCTGCAAGACTTGAGTTTCGACAATAAATCCTTATATTTGGTAAAGAACTCTTGGAGATTGTCGAAGGTTTTGGATCCAAAGTGAGCAATTTGACCTCGAGCATGTGTCCCCTCATCTCATCCTATTTTCAAAAAATACCTTCCATGGTGGTCTAGGCTTCATTGGGAGTTTTACAGGAGGATATGTGAAAGAGAAGTTAAGGAGAAATGAGACTGCAAATAGTTCCAAACGCTTCATCCATTCGATTCAGATACTTGGATTTTTTTATGGATGATGTGGGTTCGGTCTCTTTGTCCATGGTTAACTTGTATAATCCTCTTCCTCGAAGATGCACTATCATCTTCTCCTTACATTCAAAGAAATTGTATGGTGTAAGAATGAATTTTTTTGGAAATTCCATTTTTTCTGTTGTCTTCAATCTTCGGTACCTACAAAAATAATCTGGTGTTTCTTTTTCCTAGAAATATATCAAATCTAATACCATGTAAATGTGTTGAACCTACAAAGAAAATATCTATATAGAAAAAACATACACAGTTTGCAGAGAAAATATGAGAAAAGAGAAACAAGAGAGAAAGAAAGGAAGAATTATCATTAACCAAATGAATGAATGATAATTTACACATGATATACTATGTATAAATCAACTAATTCACACTAGAGGAGATTCCAATGTGCCATAGTGGTGGTCTAGAGTGATGTGGAGACACACCGACAATTATGGGAGTAAACTACCACCTAGTCTAGTCTCTCAGAAAGTTACGGGAGTTAACTACCACCTAGTTTGAGTTAACTAGTCTCTTAGTATTTAGTTAACTAAATGAAATAGAGTGAAGTGAGGAGGAGATCATGGCATCATGAGTAATGCACTAGTGTGGTGATAATCCCAAGGACAATGCGCATTAGATGGTGATGATCCCAATGTTGCATGGTTATGATCCCAATATGGCATCTAGACTCCACTCAACTAATCAAACTGAAGTGTGAACTAAAGAGAATATTCTCCTAGAGTAATATTCTCCCTAGACTATAGGAAATTGAATAATGACTAGTAAACATAGGGAAAACCTTAGGAAAAATAATTCCTAGGTGTGTTTGAAGTATCTCCAACAGGTCCTCCTACTCTCGGAGATGCCATTTTGTTTTGTATGAAGGATTTGTGGTCGAACACTATGTGTCTATGTAGGTCGTTGTAACTTGTATTGAGGAACTAGACTCTATTTTCTCCATCTTTTCATGCAACAATGATGAAGAGTTTCCTTCCCACTTGGTATTTTGTGTGTTCCTGCCAAGTAGACTTGTCTTATCTCACCTTAACTTCCTTGTCCAATATGGTGTCGAGGTTGATAATTGGGTAACTTAATGATCCTTAAGTGCCAAATCTGTCTTATGATCCTCCTTTTGTACTATTGATCAATCCAAGATTTTCGACGGCTTTTCAGATTTAATGCTTCTATGGTGATTTAATGACTCGTCATGCTGGCTGTCCAACTATCTTTTTCGTGCTTGACTGTATTTAACGATATTTTCGTGCCAACTTGCGCAATAATGTGTTTCTCTTTTGTAGTCAGTCTTGTCTGTATCTTCTCGTTGAACTTGATGCAATGTTTGCTTCATGTAAGATGACCAGTCCATCTGCGCAAGTTCTGATACCTTAGAATTCCACTTACTCTTTTTCTTTCTCCTATCACTACCTTTTTCCTTCTTTGCTTTCTTTTTCTACTTTTTATTTGCGTTTTTCTTGCTTTTCTTTCTACTATGGTACACTTACTATAATAAAAGGGTTTTGGCACAACCCAAATTACTGGGTCGATGGTTGACTATCTCTATAGAGTTTTAGCCGACTTTCGTTCACCATACCGTCCAAGACCTGGCCATCCAAGGTTCCCAACTATGCAACACTTGTCTCAGTTATCTATTGTATCACATATGGACCTAACCAGTGAATTTGAAACTTCCTTGGGTGTTGTAGATACTTACTGTCATAAAGTAGTACCAAGTCACCGATTTGAAATTTCTTAGTTTTAATGTGTCGATCATGTCAGGCCTTCTCTTTGGATTTGCACCTGCTAATGGAATCTTGCTAAAAACCTGTCCTCCTCAAGTAGGACTAACTGTGCCAATCTCTCCTCTATTGCACCTATGTCTGAGAGCTTAGTGATGGTTGTAATGTGCAAACTAGGTACAATTAACTCCATTGGCATAATTTATTCTTTTCCATAGACCAACCGAAAAGGTGACTTCCCTATCAGATTCTTGATGGTAGTTCTATAAGCCCATAGTACTGTGGAGATGCATGAGTCCCAATCATCTCTTCCAACATTGCAGATCTTTGTCAAAGAATTCTCCAAAATCTTATTGAATTCTTCCACTGTGCCATTAGCCCGAGGGTGATATGGTGTACTCTTTTGATGATGAATTTCAAATTCCTTAGTTAGTGCAAAAATTGTTGTGTTCAGAAAATGTGTACCTTGATCGCTAAGTAATATGCACGGACAACCAAACCTAGTGACTACCTTCTCAAATAGAAATTGTGCAACAATCTTGGCAGTGCAATCAGGAACGGGTGCTACTTCTACCCACTTGGTGAGATACTTTGTTGCAGTAATGATGTATCATGCTCCTGATCTCCTTGATTGTGAGTTGATCGGACTTACAAAGTCAATGACCCACTTATTGAATTCTTGCAATGTAACTTGTGGATTCAATGGAATTTCATCACGCCTAGATGGTTTACCCACTCATTGGTAGACGTCGCAGGACTAACTTCGCATCCTTGTGCAATGTGTGCCACCAAAGCCCTGCATATAAAATATTATGTGCCACAAATTTTCCTGTTCCAACAATCCCATTGTGCACTTCCTCCAGTATAACCGACCTTTCCTATTCCAATCCACACCGTCTCAAGATTCCATCTACCCCTAGCTTATACAATTTTCCTAAAATCAACTAATAGTCTGCTACTCTCACTACCAATTGTTTCTTCTACTCAATTGTCATGTCGAAGGGTGTTGCACCTGTATGTATAAACTCCACAATGCCCGTGAAGGAATCATCCACTATTCTTACTGCAAATAATTGTGCCTCTGGGAAACTATCATCTAAATTACCTGCATCCTCTCCTATTAGTATGTGTGAGAGATGATCAGGTCCTACATTCAAGTTCCTTGGTTTTACTATGAACTCAAAGTCATATTCTTGAAATAGTAACAATCATATGCAGATTCTTCCTCCTAAGACATGCTTATTGACTAAGTACTTTAATGCAGAATGATATGTCTACATATTGAAATCAGACCCAAGTACTTAATGTTTGAACTACTGGAGAACATAGACCATGGAAAATCCCTCTTTCTCTATAGTGGTATAATTATTTTTCGATAGAGATAGATTCCTACTTGCAAACACAATCAGATGGTCGATGTCTCCTTCTTCAGGTTGTGAGAGTATTGTGCCCAGTGCAATGGATGATACATCAACACGGACTTGGAACTCTTTATTCTAGTATGGAAAGATTAAAATGGGCGCAGTGACCAGTATTTGTTTTAACATGTCCATCCCCTTCTGGCAGTCCTCATTCCATTGGAACTTGGCTTCCTTCTTCAATAACTTCTCCATGGGTGTTGCAATCTACGCATATGCTTTGATAAAATTATTGTAATAGCTTTTATGGCCCAAATTTTCTCTTAGCTATCTAACTGAGGTCAACAACTCCAATTCCATAATAACTACGATCTTGGCTGGGTCAACCAATAGGCCTTTCTTGCATACTACATGTCCTAGTATAATTCCAAATGGTGCAAAAAAATATACATTTCTTCAAGTTCAATGAAATATGGCATTGTCTATATTGATCTAACATCAGCTGAACTAATTCTATATGATCTTGCAGTAAAATGAACATCGTCCACTCATATAAATAAACTTCCAAACATTTATGGTTAAGCTCTTTGAATGCTGCCACTACCACTCTAGAAACTATCGCATGGGAATTCTTCAATCCAAATGGAATCACTGTCTATTGATAACTACCCCATTCTATCGCAAATGTGGTTTTGTGTATATCCTCCTACACAATTTTATATGATGGCACCCAAAGAATCCATCGGTAAATGAATACGTTTCTTGACCTCCTATGTTTTCCAGTACTTCGTCTGTAAATGTTGTTGTGAACGGGTCATGTAAGCATGTGCCATTTATCTTCCTTAGATCCACGTAGATCTGAATTCCTCTGGTCTTCTTGTCCTACACCACCATTGGGATAATCCATTTAGACTCTTCTACTGGTTCAATAATTCCTGTGTCTAGCATCCTATCTATTTCAGCCTTCACCTTCTCCTTGTATCTTGGATTTAATCTGTAAGGTCTCTGTCGTATTGGCTTGGCTCCAAGTTTAAGTGGAATCTACATCTCCCCCAAATCACCTGCTATCCATTTCATCTCAGAGAATGTGGTTGTAAATAAGTCATGATATTCTCATAATAAGTCTACCACCTTCTCAGTTGTCTCATCATTCCAATAGTCTCTTATCTGTGCAAACTTGGGATTCTCCGTTGTCCCAATGTTCACTTTCTTTGTCTTTATAGGCTATGTGTATGCGAGGAATACCATTTATGGCCCTTCTACTATGCCTGTTACTTCAGTTTCTGGTACCTGTACATTCCTGGGATTTTCATCCTCATATTCCTCCTCCGTAACATTATAACATTCCAATATCTTCTGAACCGTTAATTTGTCTTTGTACACATTGCCTAAGGGTTCTTCTTCCATCGATTCTACCTTCAAGAAGATCATTGTTCGAATGGCCTATAGTGTTGCATGTATGTAAGGGGCTTCATGTTAAAATGAGAATGTGATTGAGAATATCTAGACCAATCCTTTACATTCTGCTGTCTTCATGCGCATCTCCAATTCTAAAAAAGTAATTCCTTGGGATTGTATCCAATGTGTATATGAATCGGTGTGGCAACTTTGTCTCTGATCCTTAGCACAATAATGCTCTACATCAGTTTATGTGACTTTCTGGGTCACCCTCTCCTATGTATTTCTGCGCACCTTCTGCTTCCTCGAGCCCAAAGTGTATCTGTGTCAGTTGACTACACTATTCCCAGTCCCTAATAATCATTTTTTGCACGGGCCACCATCTAGTTGGAGTTGCTTTTAAGATGACATATAGTGATAAAATCCTCTGTTGTTCAGGTACTTGTAACTCAAATGATTTTATAAACATATTAATATCAGTTAGTCCATCATACCTGGGTGGCTCGTATTGCTCTGTTCCAATCCAATGCAAGGAGGATGTCGAGACATTATGACGAGATTATCCCTCACTTTTTTGACCACCTCAAGAATATGTTTCTCGAAGGTTGGGTGTATGTAACACCACATTTTGACTTAGACAGCTAGGATTACTAAGGCCTAATCACCTTTATTTTCTATTCACAGTGAAACTATTAATGATACACTTGAACTTTTAAGACATATGAACCTTTATGAATGTTTAAAATGTTATTTGAATGATGATGGATATGATGTGATCTACTATGTAAATGTAAATTCTATGAATGTTTAAATGTTATTTGAATGATGATGGATATGATGCAACCTACTATGTGAATGTAAATTCTATAAATGATTAAATGTCACTTGAATGATGATGGATGTGATGCAATATATTATGTGAATGTGAAATCTATGAATGTTAATTTTGTGTGAATGATGGTGGATATGATGCAATCTATTATGTAAATGAAAATTTTATGAACGGGTAACGTTAATTGAATTATGGGGATATTATGATATCTATTTCTAACTTGGAAATTTTGACATCAAAGTTGTTGGTACATGGATACCGAATTGAGATTATGGTCATATGCATTTACATGAGGATGATGCATAGATATGTATGAGTTTGTGTTATAGACTAATTTGCAAGTCAATGGGCTATGAAATAGCCAAGGAATAATGGTAATGAAAGTGGATTTCATGACCACCGACCGAGAAACAATATGGTATGAATCTTTGTATGTGAAATTATATTTGTTTGAATGCATTGCTATGATATGTGGACCAGTGTAGGATTTCAGGTGGTGAGACTTCCTAAAAAATAAATAAATGATGACAAAATTCCCAGCAACACGGTGCCACTGTAAACTCCATTGTAGGGTGTGGACCCTAGTCCTATTAGGAGGGGTGGAGGCATTTCCCACCGTGTATCCTCTGAGATCTGGAGTCATGGGAGGACGGTGTTATCTCACGCTCCCCTAGACGTGTGATGATGACTATTAGTTGTCTACCGGGGAAGCTTGGTCAAGATAGTGACACTTCCGCTTACAGGTTCTATTTGGAGTTAGGTCAATATAGTTGATGCTCCAATATAGTCCAGCAGAGGAAGGATAAGAATGGAAGATGGAAGTAAGTTAGGGAGGAAGGATGAATAGAAATAGTTGAGAGTGTATGGATATTTGTCTTATGGTGGAATTTATTGTTTTTCCTTCTGAAAAGAAAATGTGTATAGATGTATATTCATAATTACTTAACTAAACTACAATTGTCTAAATAAACATTGTGGAGCTAGATTATTGTAATTAAGGTATTTCACAAACATTTGATTGGTTTATTATCTTTTATAAAATGAATAGTCTTGTTGATTGGATTGGATGCATATGGAAATTACTATAGAGGTGATAGTTATTGTTATTAGTACATGCACGAGACTTGTATGTGCTAGCTACACATGCATTTCTTGCACATGTACACTAGTATGTATGAGTTTTCTTGGATTACTTACTGATAATGTTGGTTATTGGATATGAATGTGTGAACCATGTGTCATTTCCCTTGTATCATAAAGTACTTTAACTTCGGGACGAAGTTTCCTAAAGGGTGGGTGTATGTAACAACCCTAATTAATTAATTGATTATCATGATTAAATATTTGTTTAATGAATATTAATTTAATTAATTAATTAATTAATTATCATGATTAAACAGTTGTTTAATTAATATTAGTTTAATAAATTATTATTTTTTATTATGAAGACTTAGTTAATAATACAATTGTATCAGTAGATGGACCCATTTATGGAAGGGGGGATAAGGTGGTTGAGGTTTAATGGGGGGATAAGGTGGTTGAGGTTTAATGGGGAGAGAAGGTGGTGGATAATGGAAGGGAAGGGAGATAAGGCAAGGAAAAATCACTCAAGAGAGGGAGATTTTTTTTTTTGGTAGGAGTAATATTTTCATATTAGAGGAGGCAGTTTGGGAACTGAGTTTTTTTTGGGGGGGGTTCTGTATTAGTTTTGGATTGCATCTAGATTACTGGTTTGACTTGAGGATCTTGCTTGACTACTTTCATAGGGGGTACCTGTTGCTCGGAATTTTGGGCTTGGGGGCCAGGAAATCGTAAGGAATCCTGGGGCTAGGGAGCCAGATAGGTTGTTCCTAGCTGTCTGGGAGGTTAGTCAGTTTTGGGTAGAGCTTCATCTTGCGCAGAGTTTCAGAACAACATCAGTTTGAGGTATTTATCATCATTATTATGCTGTGATCATTATTGTTATGTTGTTCATTTTTTTATTATTATTTATGTTGAATATGTTATTCATCATCATGCTGCTAATTTTTAAATTATGTTGAACAATGAGTTGTTATTATGCTGAATAGAGAACATAATAGAAATTATTATAGCATTTTTATGTTTTAAACTTATGTTTTATAAGGCTCTGTCCGGGCAAGCCTTACACATATCCAGCATAATAACAACTCACTGTTCAACATGATTTAAAAATTAGTAGCATGATGATGAATAATATATTCAACATAAACAATAAAAAAAAATGAACAACATAACAATAATCATCGCAACATAAAAATGATGATAAATACCTCAAACTAATGGTGTTCTGAAACTCTGCTCAAGCTCAAGCTCTACCCAAAATTGACTAACCTCCCAGCTAGCTAGGAAAGGCCTATTCGGCTCCCTAGCCCCAAGATTCCTTATGGTTTCTTGGCCCCTGAGCCCAAAATTCCCAGCAACAGGTGCCCCCTGTGAAAGTCCTCAAGAAATCTCCTCAAGTAAAACCAGTAATCCAGATGCAGTCCAAAACTAATACAGAACCTCCCCCCAAAAAAACTTAGGTCCCAAACTACCTCCTCTAATATGAAAATATTGCTCCTACCAAAAAAAATATCACTCTCCCGAGTTCTTTTTCCTTGTCTTATCTTCCTTCCCTTCCATTATCCACCGCCTTTTCCCCCCATTAAACCTCAACCACCTTATCCCCCCTTCCATAAATTGGTCCATCTATCGATACAATTGTATTATTAACTAAGTCTTCATAATAAAAATTAATAATTCATTAAACTAATATTAATTAAACAATTGTTTAATCATGATAATTAATTAATTAATTAAACTAATATTCATTAAACAAATATTTAATCATGATAATTAATTAATTAACTAGGGTTGTTACATACACCCACCCTTCAGGAAATTTCTTCCCAAAGTTAAAGTAACTTATGATACAAGGGAAATGACACATGGTACACACATTCATATCCAATGACCAACATTATCAGTAAGTAAGCCAAGAAAACTCATACATACTAGTGTACATGTGCAATAAATGCATGTGTAGCTAGCACATACAAGTCTCGTGCATGTACTAATAACAATAACTATCACCTCTATAGTAATTTATGTATGCATCCAATCCAATCAACAAGACTATTCATTTTATAAAAGATAATAAACCAATCAAATGTTTGTGAAATCTCTTAATTACAATAATCTATCTCCACAATGTTTATTTAAACAATTGTAGTTTAGTTAAGTAATTATGAGTATACATCTATACACATTTTCTTTTCAGAAGGAAAAAAAATAAATTCCACCATAAGGAAAATCTCCATACACTCTCAACTATTTCTATTCATCCTTCCTCCCTGACTTACTTCCATCTTCCATTCCTATCCTTCCTCTACTGGACTGTCTTGGAGCATCAACTATATTTACCCAACTCCAAATAGAACCCGTAAGTGGAAGTGTCACTATCTTGACCAAGCTTCCCCAGCAGGAAACTAACATTCATCATCACACGTCTAGGGGAGCATGAGCTAACACCGTCCTGCCATGACTCCAGGTTTCGAAGGATACATGGTGGGAAATGCCTCCACCCCTCCTAACAGGACTAGGGTCCACACCCTACAATGGAGTATACAGTGGCATCGTGTTGCTGGGAATTTTGTCATCGTTTATTCAATTTTTAGGCAGTCTCACCACCTAAAATCCTGCACTAGTCCACATATCATAGAAATGCATTCAAACCAATATAATTTCACATACAAATATTCATACAATATTGTTTCTCAGTAGGTGTTCATGACATCCACTTTGATTACCATTATCCCTTGGCCATTTCATAGCACATTGACCTGCAGATTAGTCTATAACAAAAACTCATACATATCTATGCATCATCCTCATGTAAATGCATACAACCATAATCTCAATTCGGTATCCATGTACCAACAACTTTAATGTCAAAATTTCCAAGTTAGAAATAGATCTCATAATATCCTCATAATTCAATTAACGTTACCCGTTCATAAAAATTTCATTTATATAATAGATTGCATCATATCCACCATCATTCACATAACATTAACATTCATATATTTCACATTCACATAATAGATTGCATCATATCCATCATCATTCAAGTGACATTTAAACATTTATAGAATTTACATTCACATAGTAGGTCACATCATATCCATCATCATTCAAATAACATTTAAACATTCATAGAATTTACATTTGCATAGTAGATCGCATCATATCCATCATCATTCAAGTAACATTTTAAACATTCATAAAGGTTCATATGTCTTAAAAGTTCAAGTGTATCATTAATAGTTTCACTGTGAATAGAAAATAAAGGTGATTAGGGCTCAGGTAATCCTAGTTGTCTAAGTCAAAAGGTGGTGTTGCATACACCCAACCTTCGAGAAACATATTCTCGAGGTGGTAAAAAAAGTGAGGGATAATCTCGTCATAATGTCTCGGCATCCTCTCAAGTAGCAGATCCTGGGCTATACTTGTCCCACTGGACGTTAACTTGGTCTACCAGATGGTTCTTGAGTGGTCAGACTCTACGATCCAATATGCGTAATGGTTCTACTGTGAGGGTTCCCGCGTCTGATACCTACAATTCCTTCCAATTTAGTTTATGTGATTCATCAACAACATAATGATGTATAACAGATACATGAAAAACATTATGAGTTTTATGCAAGTGGGGTGGTAGTACAAGATGATAGGAAACGGATCCAATTTTCTCTTGGATTTTGAACGGTCCTATAAACCGAGGTGACAACTTTTTCCCCTTTCCAAATTGAATGGTTCTTATTAGGCCTGATACGAATGAAAACCTGATCTCCCACTTTATAACTTCGGTCAGTCTTGTGTGCATCCACATAACTTTTCTATCTATCCTATCCTTACTTTAGTCTCTGCCTAATCTAAATCACCTGTTCCTCCATCTCTTGAATCAATTCTGGCCCAATTGTTACTCGGTCTTATAATCTTTCCCAACTCAATGGTGTTCTGCATGGCCTTCCATACAGAGCTTCGTAGGGTGGAATTCCAATGGAGTTATGAAAACTGTTATTGTAGGCAAACTCTACCAAAGGTAGGTACTTCTCCCAATGGGTTTGATTATCCATAACATACATCCTAAGCATGTCTTCCATAACCTGATTTACTCTCTCAGTTTGCCCATCTGTTTCTGGATGATAATATGTGCTTAAGTTCAACCGAGTCCCCCATGCTGACTGCAAACTTGTCCAAAACCTAGAAGTGAATCTGGAGTCCCTATCTGAAATGATCTTCTTGGGTATCCTGTGAAAACGGATGACCTCACTTACAAACACGTGTTCCACATCAGTGACATCAAAAATGTCTCTAATTGGAATAAAATGAGCACTCTTGGTAAACTTATCAACTATCACAAGGATGGCATTGTGTCTATGAGATGTGAGTGGAAGCCCCTCAAAACAATCCATAGAAATGACTTCCCACTTGGACATAAGAACCTCATGTGGTTCTAGGATACCTGTCGGGTGATGGTGGTCGGCTTTCACTTGTTGACATTCTAGGCACTTGGCGACGAAATGGACTACATCGCGCTTCATGCCTACCTAGAATAAGAGCTTCCTCATGTCTGCGTACATTTTTGTCACACCTGTATTCACACAATAAAGTGCTCGATGGACTTCCTTTAGTAGGATGCTTCGAATATCCCCACCTTCGGGGATGTACATCCTTCCTTGGTATCTTAATAGCCCATCTGCTTCCAGGCTATATCCTCCATACTTTGGATCTAATTGCCTCCCACTCTGGAGGTTTGAAGTAACATTTAACTACCAACTCTCTCCAAGGAGTTGTGTCAACACACATTCCCACAGATTGACTTTTAAGCGTACCAATGAGAAGAAACGTGGTCTCCTACTCAAGGCATCCATGACCACATTTTATTTTCCCTTGATGTATGAAATACCAAAATCGTATTCACTCATAAACTCACTCCATCACCTCTTCCTGGCATTAAGATCCTTTTGAGTGAAGAGATGTTTTAAACTTTCATGGTCCATTTTGAGCTCAAAGTTTTGCCCCACTAGATAGTGCATCCAAAGTTTCAGAGCTAGCATTACAACTGCCAACTCTAAATCATGAGTAGTGTAAAGATCCTCATGTTTCTTAACTTCCTTGACACATAAGCTATCACTCCTCCATCCTGCATTAGAACAGTCCCCAACCCTTGCTTCGAGGCATCCATGCAGACTGTGAGGTCCTTTTCCATATCCGTCACTCATAGAATTGGTGCACTAGTTAGTAGCCTCTTAAGCTCGATGAATGCACTATCACATTATTCTTTCCATTCATACCTGACCCCCTTATGCTGCAAAGTGGTGATGGGTTTCACTATTTTAGAGAACCCTTCCACAAATCTCTGATAATAACCTGCTAGCCCCATGAAGCTTCTTACCTCATGAGCATTTTTCAGCACTGGCCATTCCATAATGACCTTTACCTTTTCTGGGTCCACAGAGATTCCTTCGCCAAAAATGATATGACCTAAATAATGAATTTGTTTTTGGAAGAAGGAACACTTCGACAATTTCCCATATAATTTGTTCTCTCTAAGGTAGGACAACACCACTCACAAGTGTTCCTTATGCTCTCTTTCGTTCCTGGAATAGATGAGAATGTCATCTAGAAAGACTTGTACAAAAGGGTCTAAGTACTTCCAGAATACACCGTTCATCAGGCTCATGAATACTACTAGCGCATTGGTCAATCCGAAAGGTACTACAATGAACTCGTAATGCCCAAACTGAGTTTGAAAGATATTTTTAGGAATATTGCCCTCCTTAATCCTTAATTGGTGATACCCTAATCGCAAATCAATTTTTGAGAATACCGCTGCTCCTTTCATTTGATCAAAGAGATCATCTATTTGTGGTATAGGGTACCTATTTTTCACTGTAGTACTGTTCAAGTCCCTATAATCTATACATAGTCATAAGGAACCATCCTTCTTCTTCACAAAGATTACTGGTGCACCCCAATGTGAGACACTGGGCCTTATTATCCCTAAGTCAAGTAGCTCTTTTAACTACATCTGCAACTCACAAAGTTCTGGCGCTGTCATCCTATATGGAGTCCTAGAAATTGGTTCTAAACTAGGTTTTAGATCAATAGTAAAATCAATCTCCCTCTCAAGAGGTAACCCTAGCAACTCATTCAGAAAAACATCCTTAAACTTTGACAATACTGGGTACTGATCCAAGGAGGGCCCTATCCTTTCATTCACTACTTCCACTACATATAGTTGACACCCTTCCCTCATGCACCGCTTAACCTTCATAGTTGAGATAAAGCGTAGAGACACCTTTCTCCGTACACCATGGATCTCTACTGGCCTTCCTTCATCGTCAACACAAAGCACCCTTTTTGCAAAACAATATACCATAGCTCGACGGGCTTCTAACCAATCCATTCCAATGATTAGGTCATATGTCCCGAGGGTAGTGACAGATACCTTCAACCTGGTAGTACACACTCCCAGGTCTACTAGACAATTATCAACGCTAGGTCCTACCGCTTGTTTTTCCCCTGACTCCATCTCGACTTGTTTAAAGTCATCATGCTTGTAGGCTTCCAACCCACTCTTTTATAATGCATATGGTGAAATGAAACTATCTGTAGCACCAGAATCAAATAAAATTTTAACATTGATATGATTTAGCATACCTGGCGACTTCACCACTGCGGATTGATGTTCTTCCTAGAAATTATTAACTGTTGCATAAATATGGTGGTTGCCACTTGCTCTTCCCATCGGGGCCTTTCCTTCTCTATGCACAAATCCTTCTTGCAACTCTGGGTAGTCACGTTGGTAATGGGGTCCTCCACATCCCCAATATGTAACACGAGATTGAACATGTGCACTACTCTGTGATGGTCTCTGAAATGATTTCCTTCCCCTGGAACCCCTTCCCCTACTAGCTGCTCCTTGAGATGGTCGTGGACTTTCCTGTGTCATTGGTGATGAATGGGATGCTGCACTTACTGCCATTGAAATACCTGTGGAGACTGTCCTTGGTGCGACTCTATTACCATAAGGAGGTGACCTAGAGCTCCCTCCCCTGGAGAAGGTCCTAGGGGCCTTCCCCACGAATCAAGGATGATGCGGAAAGGTCGATCTCATACCTCCATTTAAGTTCATGTGTTCCTCTGCATAATGTTCATTTTCAACTACTTCCGCTACTAAATACGGTTTCCACATCCGTACCATGGCCCTTATCTTAGGGTTTAACCCATAGACAAAGCGTTCTGCCTGTCATTGATCATTATCCATATACGAAACATATTTGACCAATTCCATGAACCTGATCTTGTACTCTTCCTTGGTCCTGTTTCCCTGTACTAGAGCATGAAATGCTCTCACCTGTTGTTCCTCATAATAAGCTAGTAGATATTTCCTTTGGAACCTTTCCTCAAAAATTTCCCAAGAGACAGTGTCTGGGGTAAGGTGCAACTGCCTCTCCAGGTTTCCCCACCAGTTCAAGGCATTGTCCCTTAACTGAAAGATTGTTATTTTTGCCTTTGATGTGGAAGCATAGTCTCTTAAGGTTAAACATCATGTCATTCATTCCAGCGACGCCTCTGCACGTTCACTGGCACGACCCCTAGCAAACTCTAGAAGTTTGATCTTCTACAGTTCTCTAGTGATGTCCTCAGGTGGAGGTCCTCCCCTTGAATCCCTCGATGCTTTAGGGTTACCCTCTCCAGATGGTGGGGGATCCACTTCAATCCCTTCTGGATGACACCCCTTTAAAGTCTCATTAATGGCCTCCAAAGAGCGCAGAATGAAAGCTAGTTCGGGTGATGGTGGTGGCAGTGTTGGTGGTCCTTGCGACGATGCCCCTCTACCTTAATTTCCTCAAGTCCTAACCATCCTGTATAATTGAATCTGCATCAAACCAAATGTTTGTTAGGGAAGAGTCTAAGGCAATTCACATTTGCGAAACTTATACTTGAAAACATGGGGTTCGGCATAAGCTTTTTGTTTACTTGTCTGTAAACATGCATTACTCTCTTTAGGCTAAGTGGCTAGGTCAGGGTCGAAAGCCTCTAATCTCGATGTCTTCACCTAAGAAAACCACTGAATCTCTTTCCTAGTAGCTATGCTAGCACTATACCACACTCACCAATTTCCCTATCTTACCTTCTTAGCGTGCATGAAGCCCCCTCCCCCATGTCATGGTTTAAGTCCTTAAACTTTTCATTTAAAACTAATTAATGTGATTTTTAACATAACTTATCATTAACATTAGTTACTCACTTAATTAATTAATCATTCTAATTTATTAGTCACTAATTAATTAATCACTTTAAGTAGTTTTAAATTTAAAACATTTAAAATTTAAAATATTAAAATTTAAACTATTAATTAAAACTTAAATTTAAAACAGAAATTTAAATATAATTTAAACATAAATTTAGATATAATTTAAACATAAACATAAAACATGTGATACCAACAATTTAAAAGATTTAAAATTTAAACTATTAATTAAAACATAAACTATTAATTAAAATTTAAACTATTAAAACTTAAACCTATAAAAAATTAAATGTCGAGCAGTGGGTCCTCTCATGATGCCCATGTGCCCCTCTCCCTCGTTGTCATCCCCCAAAACCCTACACGCATTCTCCCGAGCTCTCCATCCCCAAACCCTACAGGCATTCTCCCACTCTGCAAATGTGATCGGGCCTCTCTCACTATGCAACTGCAGTGGGGTTACGGTAATGGCTTGCGGCTCCTCCCTTGATGGCTTTGGCGATGAGAGCTTAGTCTTGGCTTAACTTGTGTTGCGTGTTGTGTTTGGTGCAGATGCACTTGGTGTTCAACGCTGTGGATTTGGAGATTGGACCCGCATAGTGTAATGAAGCACGCATTGTGGGCTCCTCCTCCATTGACTAAGTGCTTTGGGTGCTTATATTACATGGCTGTGGATGCTCAACAACTTTCGGATATGATGTTGCAACTTCATTACCTTTGGATGATGCCTTTGCAAGTTGGGGTTGCTTTATCAATCTTGTTTGGGGTTTTGGGCATTTCTATGTTGTCTGGTTTTGTTTGCATGGCTTATGTTGAACAATCGAGTGACAGCTGCGCAGTCCTTTGGTTGTGTGGGCTTGGGTTTTGAACACACTAGGCATGGAATGGTAGGCTAGGCACAAGGTGTTTGGTCTTGGCTTGACTTTGTGTGGTTCAGATCCCTCCTATGGGTGCTCGACTGTGCAACTACACCCTCACGGGCTCCTTCTTTGGTGGCTTGATGCATGGCGCTTGGTTTTTGACTAAGTTTTTTGTGTCGACCAAGGTTCGAATCGCACAGAGGTACCCCGCCATAAAAGAAGAAAGTTCGACGACCCGGATTTTCTTGATTTCTTTAAGGATTTTGCAGAGAAATATTTGGTGTTTATATTTAGATTGCATATTCTGAGTTGGAAAGGTCTTCAAGATTTTCGAGGCTTTTCCGAGATTTCATAGTCTAGATGCCAAACTGCAAAATCCAAATGCCAGAAGGATTCAAGATAGATTGTATACTCTGTGTTGTAAATGCTTTTAACACATTTTTTTTTTATCTTTTGAAAAGTGTTGAGATCAAGGATTCAAGATTTCGGTAGATTTTCCAAATTAATCTTCATGTTGGAAACTGCATAATCTAGATTTTAGACTCATTCTTATTGATCAAATTGCATAATCTGAATGTCATAAAAGGTAGTCTTAGTGCGTTTGAGATTGCATTCACATAGTCTCAATTATGAGAAAATATTTTTCAGACTGAATAATCTATTCCAATTAACATAAAAATTTCCTCTTTCCAGATTGCATAATACAGGTGTTTGGATTACATAGATTTTCCAAAGAAATGCTAAAGTGTTAAGATTTGGATGAGATCTAGAATGGCATCGGGCTTGGTTTGGTGCTTGTGTGTTCTGCTTGATGTTAACAACTGTTCCAGTTTTCTACTACGAAGATCGACAGGCATATATTTGGTAATTTTATTACTCTATTTACCATATTGTTTCTCATTTCACTTTTTATTACTTATTCCTTCTCCATTTCCTTTATATTTCATTTTTATTTTTATTTATTTATTTATTTTTACTCTATTCTTTTATTTTGTTGTTCGTTATAAAAAAAAATATCACTCTGTATAGGTGAGGCTTCTTATAGGTTTGAATCTTTTACAGGTGAGGCTTCTTACAAGTTTGAATATTTTACAGGTGAAGCTTCTTACAGATTTGAAGGTGAACAGACCCCCTTCAAACTTACAACAGTTTCTAAGGTTTTTTTGGTTATTGTTGGAACAACATTCCTAAACTTTCTTTCTTACATGTGGGTAGGTGGGTAGGGCCTGGTCCAAGTTTTTAAACTTGGCTCTGATACCATGTGTAAGGCTTGCCCAGACAGAGCCTTATAAAACATAAGTTTAAAACATAAAAGTGTTATAATAATTTCTATTATGTTCTCTATTCAGCATAATAACAACTCATTGTTCAACATAATTTAAAAATTAGCAGCATGATGATGAATAACATATTCAGCATAAATAATAATAAAAAAATGAACAACATAACAATAATGATAACATCATAATAATTATGGTAAATACCTCAAACTAATGTTGTTCTGAAATTCTGCCCAAGATGAAGCTCTACCCAAAAATGACTAACCTTCCAGCCAGCTATGAACAACCTATCCGATTCCCTAGCCCCATGATTCCTTACGATTTCCTAGCCTCTGAGCCCAAAATTCCCAGCAACAGGTGCCCCCTGTGAAAGTCCTCAAGCAAGCTCCTCAAGTAAAACTAGTAATCCAGATGTACTCCAAAACTAATACAGAACCCCCTCAAAACTTAGTTCCCAAATTGCCTCCTCTAATATGAAAATATTACTCCTACCAAAAGAAAAGCTCCCTCTCTCGAGTTCTTTTTCCTTTCCTTATATCCCTTCCCTTCCATTATCCACCACCTTCTCCCCCCATTAAACCTCAACCACCTTATTCCCCCATAAAACCTCAACCACCTTATCCCCCCTTCCATAAATGGGTCCATCTACCGATACAATTGTATTATTAACTAAGTCTTCATAATAAAAATTAATAATTCATTAAACTAATATTAATTAAACAACTATTTAATCATGATAATTAATTAATTAATTAATTAGTTAATTAAACTAATATTCATTAAACAAACATTTAATCATGATAATTAATTAACTAATTAGGGTTGTTACATAGTCGATACTTCATGCATCCTTTGTTGCCAATTCTCCAGACTGGCTTCTGAATCCGATGCACACAAACTATTACTTCTCCAACTGAGTGTTTCATCTATTGTTGGGTCAACATAGTCCTCCATCTGCATAGTCATATTATATAATTGTCCATGTCATTTTCTCTTACTGACTCTTTGTATCTCTTTCCTTCTGATGGGTCCAAAGGTGTAGTAACCTTTAGATCCCCAACCTCAAAGATAATCTCCCTTTTTTTCAAGTTAATAATTTCCTGGTTATCAACCGCCCATTCCAATCCCATTAAAGTTGGATATGGTTGACTATCGTCGACGATCTCAATAACTTCAAATTCTACCATGCTGCGCACCCCATCTATGTTCACAGGTACTCCCGTTAGTCACCCAATTGGGACTATCTTATGTTGATTTGTGGTCCTTAACTGAACAAGGGGACCATGTTAATTCATGTTCTCCCATCATCTCCCATGTCTTCTTAGGTAGTACATTCACATCCAATCCTAAGTCTAGAATAACATTATCCACATTGTATTCCCCAATATGCGCATTAAACTTGATTCCCTTAGTGGTTCTCGTCCTGCACAATACCTGATTTACCTTTCCCTGTGTGACAGGGGTGTCTCTTCATTTTGCATAGTGATCAATCATGTTGTATAATATACTGAGTGCAGTTCCATCCTTCATTAGTTCTACACAACTCTTTAAGAATTTGGTTAGTGTACTTACTTGTGCACTTGACTTTTTAGGTACCGCTTGGTCTTCTAGATGAGGTAGCGATGATGTTGACGCTTCCCCATGTGGTTCAAGTATTTCCTTTCGTGTTCTCTGATATGTATCTTTTTTCTATTGTGGGTTGAATGATGGCATAGGACCCGCTGAATTTCTTACCCATTGCTCTGTTTGGTTTCCTTGAGTTACCATATCTATGCCTGTCGGAGCTCCTCCACGAGTAACAACCACAATTTTTGGTCCTTCACTACGTCTTTATTTTGATATCATCTGGACATTCTGGTTTTGATGATGATTCTGATTTGGGTTGCCTCTAGCCTGCCATTTTACAACTAGTTGGGGACAGTATTATGTTACATGATCTAGTGCTCTACAATATGTGCACATGGTACATAGGTTTTGGCAATCTCGGGCCCAGTTTCCAGGATGATTACAGTTATAGCAGATAATCGGGCCTCGTCCTCCTCTACCAAATTTCCCTTTTCCTCGGCCTCTGCCAAAATTTTCTCTGTTCACTTGATTAAAACCTCGTTGACCATTATATTGCGTGCTATTCCCATCTGCATCGGTATTCTCTTTCTAGATCTTGTATATATCTGATGTGCGCTCTCTGAATAAGTCGAACGCGTGGAAATCCTTCTATTCGTGCCCTATTGACTTGAAAAAATTGCAAAACAAATTCTTTGGGGAACTCTAATATTTCTGGAGTAATGGAAACTCATTGGGATGATGGCCCTGTTTCTAACAGATATCACAGTATCCTCCTCTGTGTAGTGGATTTGGCGCTCCAACTACCAAATACTGCGCAAATGTTGGGCATTCATCCTTGTGATGACCTTCTGTCTTTCACTTTGTACACCAAACATGTTCATGTTTTTCCCTTCCCTTGGTGAGCTCGACCAACTAGATTGTTAATGTATCCAACTACGTTTGAACCTGTTTCATTTATCCCGTGTCTCATGTCGGTGATGCTTCTAGTTTCATTGCAATGTCTAGCGCCTAGGGTTGCGATGTAACCTTCTATTGAATTAGGGGCCTCCGAATGTGTGGTAGAATTCTAGGAATAAACCACTCTTGATGTTGTTGATCTGGTATTTGGAATGTCAGTCTCCCCATTACATCGTTAAAGTGTTGATCGTAGTCCCATACAGACTCTATTTGTACCTGTTTGATCCCTTTTAGTTCAATGATGTACTGTGATTCTAAATTTGTCTTTTTGAACTCCTTTAATAGAATTTTATTTATCTCTTCCAAGTTCATGGCCTTTCCTGTAAGTGTAATGATATGTAAGTTCATATACCATACCAGCGCACAACCTAAAAATGTTGTTGCTAACTGTGCAATTTTTATGACATCATCTTTGTATGTTTTTAGTGGCCCAAACTATTTCGTAGACAAACAAATGTTGTTTTGGATCCTCTAATCCTACTCCCTTGAATTTAGGAAATCTAATTGTATTTTCTATTCCTGCCATGTTGATTTGTGTATTCCCTCCTCTCAATGATGTTGGTGGACTCTGATTTTGACTCTGCATACTACTCCCACTATTTTGACTACTACTACTATGTAATATTTGACTAACGATGATATCTTTTGACAAGTATCCAATTGTTATCTCTAACTGTGGTGATGCACATGGGGTCGTGGATTCAACACAGGATCTTGTCTAAGTAGGAATTTCGGGTTCCTTTATGACTGGACTGGACCGAGACTCTTCTTCTTTTCCACCTCCATATGGTGTCTCCACGATTCAGATCTGTGAGCAAGGTTCATTTTCGTTTTCCTCACTATGTTTCTCTTCTCTCCCAGCCCTAGTCTTTTTCCTCTTATACCTTCTTCCTCCGCACAATTCTCCAAAATCATACTCTTCCTCTTGTATGCTACCTTCTTGAATCTTCAGTCTCCTCCTTCCACATTCATTACTTCCTTATCTCAGAAGATTCCCCTGTCATCCTATGAATCCCCCTATGTGCATGAAGCCCCTTTAGTCGCCAGACTTCATAATCATCATGTGGTTTTCACATAACACCATTTTTATCCACATATTTAATGATTTCAAGAACCTGCCATGCAATCCTTTGAAAAATTTCTTTCTACAACACTGTATGTTTGAATGCAATATATTGCAAATTCTATAATATAACCCCCTAATACACTATCTAACCAAAAATCAATTGCTCAAGTAGTTGGGTTACTTACCGAATTCAACTGCTTTATCAATTTAGGAGTCCAATTCTTTGGTGTTGCAGCACTAAAACTTCATGTCTTCTCGACCAATATTTCTAGCCACTCCTCAAAATTTCAGGGAATTCGCCAAAGAAAATTTCATGCAAGTCCATGAACACATACTTTTGCATCCATTGCTTGTCACTCATCTGAGGGTTCATGTTCTCTTTTCACGTGAATTCCTATTCTTTTTGTTCCATCTAGTCTGTGATTTCCTTCTTAGTTGGCCTCCAAAACATTCCCTTAATCACAATTTCTTGGTCCCGACAACAAAAGCATTTGTTGTCTTGGACCGGTCTGGGCACAGGTTGTAAGACCCAAGGTTTGGTTAAACTATGACCAACAAACCCTCAAGACACCGACCCTTTCAGCATCACCTGATTGTGCAGATGAAGTCTCACCTGAGGTATCTATTGGGACTGCAAGAACTAGGTTTTTGTAGTAGTAAGGAAAAGGGAGGCAGATGTGTGAATCATTGTTCCTTATCCTCTAGCTTAAGTACGTTATTGAGTATTCCTAGATTATCACAACCATACATGAAAATTGTAGCACAATTGATCCATAGACTAACTCTATTCTAGGAAGACTATCATCATTCATAAATGCATACAGATAAGTAAAAGAAGCATAAAACACAATATCCTCTCTTAACTCCTTCTTTATTCATCTTCTTTCTTACTAATTGTCTATAACATTCATGATATTTTCATAACATTGATTCTCTTCTATGCACACTAATCTCCCATTCCCATTACATATTTATACTCAACATATAGGGCTTAAAACCCTATTATTATCTATCCCAAAATAACCATTATAATGCATGGCATGACCAACTTCAGTTAACTGTTTTTTTTCCTTCTTTTACTCCTCGTTCTTTATACAAATTTTATGTTGCTCTTCTATTTCTGGAAGGTCGCACTGTCATCCTTTTGTTCTTCCTTATCTCACTCACTTGCTTTATCCTTCCGTCTGTGCGTTATTTGCGTCCTTATGTGCCCTTCTGTGTGCTTCCCTCCTTATGCATGGCTTCCTCCTTCTGCGCCCTTTCTTCCTTATGTTCCCTTTCTTTATACTTAGGATTTTATCCAAAATTGTATTCAAAACTCCCTGTCCAACACATGCCTCATGTTCCATATGCGAGTGCAGTTGACCATTTAATTATAACATACCCAACCACCATGGCTGGGTCACGTCACAGAAAAATTTTCTCTTTATCAGCTCTGATACCATTTTAATAATGTACCTAGCCTCTAGCTAGGAAACAATATGTGCAAAATACACATAATATGAAACTTCTACTAATTAAAGTCATTCTTTTGTTGTTAACCATTTTTTGTATCCTACAACTATAATTTATAATAGATTTAGCTATGCTAATAACCATAAAATGGATGCATATGAAGCATGATAATAATCAACATGAGATACAACTAAATCGTTCATTACAACAACATATAAGTCAATCTCATTCACGAAGATTTCATGCACAACAATAACACATGCAAATAACTCAGTACAAATAAAACACTTATCTTAAACAAGAATAGTGCAACTAGATGCTTGGGATGGACGTTCCACCCAACTGTAGATTGACTGTTCCAAATCTCAATAGTCAATCACCCCTGAGCTGAGGCTAGCAAAACAAAAAATAGGGTGGTCTCTCATGGTCCACTCACATCTCATAAATCTCTCAACTCTATTGATATTCTCCTACAACTATCCAGACTTTTTCACCAGCTCTCTTCCGCTTGACCTGCCCAACCCAAGGAAAGCACCCATTTGTTTATCAAGAATAACTCAAGGGATGAACCATCTGTTTATCAGGGTTAACCCAAGGGATGTATCATTCGTTTATCAGGGATAACCCAAGGGATGAACCATCTATTTATCAGGGTTAACCCAAGGTATGTACCATTCGTTTATCAGGGATAACCCAAGGAATGTACAATTTGTTTATCAGGGCCTCTCTGGCACTTGTAGCTAGGAATCTCTCAGCGGGGAACTCAAGGGAAACTGCTGCTAGGAAAACTATCAACAAACCAATAGCAAAACTTTTTGTTTCAGTGCAACTCACGTAGGAGTTCACTCTTCCGGCTTGAAAAACAAGCTCATCAATTCTCCAGCTCCAATTCTCTCCAATTATGCTCCAGACTCCCCCCCCTCCTATGGTCGCACCCGCTCCAATCTCTCTTTCCATGCCCAAACTTGACTCACTTCCCAAACTGCTCAAACTATTGTTACTCCTCCCTCGACCCATACAAAATTCCTGTCTTTTGTTTTCCTTTCTTGACTCATACTCTTCCCCAAGCTGATTGTACTCAACTCCCATGTGTCCAATAACTTCGGGATTTGACCACTCACACCCACCCTCTTACATGTATTCAATGATTGGATTTGGAAACACTCAATCATAAATGGGAAGGTTCATATACAATAACAAATTTAAGAAAATAGGTTAAATCCCTAAAAATGGGTAATTCCCCCCTTGGACCCCTCTTGTCCATTATCCTAGACACTCCCCTCTCTTGTAGATTAATTCAACCCACATCTCTTGTCCATGTCCCCCTGAGTAGCTGACATCACATTTTATTATTAAAGCATTGAAATACAATTCACATATTACATCGCTTGGTTGTAGCCACATATTATATCTACATAAGCATTAATCAAACTGGGGATTATAATGGGGATGTTACATTGATGTATGCAATGGTCTATACTAGACCGAACATTGCACATGCATTGGGAATTTTGAGCAGGTATATGTCAAAACCATGGAAATAGCATTGGACATCAATAAAGAGGGTTTTCAAGTATTTTCATGAAACTGCTAGTTATGGATTGTGCTACCAAGGAAGACCAATATTGGACAGAGTGTTGGACATACACGGCTTCGTGGATGCAGACTAGGATGGAGATATGGATTGTAGAAGATCTACAAGTGCATATGTGTTTAACATGTTTGAAGGAGCAATCAGTTGGATGAACAAAAGACATTTTGTAGTGGCATTTTCAACTATAGAATTTGAATACATGGCATCCACTCATGAAAGCAAGGAAGCAATATGGTTACAAAGATTGTGTTCAGGTATTGGGTTGGTACAACAAGCTGTAAGAATAGAGTGTGACAGTCAGAGTGCAACTTTTTTGGCGAAGAACCCAACTTATTATTCAAAGATAAAGCATATTGATGTTGAATATCACTTTGTGAGAGACATGGTTGAAGAAAAGAAGGTGTTGTTGATGAAGGTGGATAATTTGAAGAATGTTGCAGATTCACTAACAAAATCTGTGAGCACTAAGAAGTTCACTTGGTGTAGAGGATCTATGGCCATTGTTTCCCTGGATTGTTGACTATGTAACCTTGTAACCCCATGTATGCAAAGAAAACAACAAGTGGGAGAATGTTGGATATGTGTTATATTCTTTGCACGACGAGATCAAGTGTCCATTTTTTGTTTTTGGGTCCATTTTTGGGCATTCTTCGATTTTCGTGTCCATTTTTGGGCGGTTTTTCAACACATGTTTTTTCGCCGATGATTTTCTATTTACAGTTAAGGAATTAGGGTTGTTGACTAATCCAAGTTATTGGATTAGGGTTTTGGATGCTGCTGGCTCCTATATGTATATTGTATTGTAAACAATGTATGAGGTGAATGAATATATAATATGTTGGTCTCCCTGTTTGAGTTTCTAGGAGAAAAATCTCTTTGTAATGTGCGTATTTTCCATTATATATTCTTTATTATTGTACAAGATTAAAATCTACATATCTTTCTCCAAGTGCAAAAATAATTTTATAATAACCCTTTCATTAGAAAGATACATATTGTTTTGTTAAAAATTTCATCTTAATTAAAATATGTTGATATTTCTTATGAATAAATCATTATTAATTAAATTTTAATAAAAAGAGAATGTTAAAATTAGTACAATTAAAAATGTAATTAATTAAAATTATTTATTTATATTATTTATAAATATAATTGAAAATTAAACCTTTCTTATTAGTATTTAATAACAAATTTAATTTGGATGATTTCATATTCATATATGTAATATTATTTTTAATTTCTAATTAATTAAATTGATTCTTATTAAAGTGAAAACTAATTTAAATAAAAATTACTATTTTGATAGATTTGATATATATTTTTAAATTAAAAAGAGTACTTTTCACTTATTTATTATTTAATAAATTTATAATTAAAATGAATTTCATTATGTCATGTCATAACTTCACCTTAAATCTTTACTTACTTTCTATTAAAAAACAACTCTATTCAGATCTTATCTTGTACCTCATTTGTGTTCAATCTTAATGTATGCATATGCTCCTCTTTGTTTTTCAATATATATTAAATATATATTCTTGGATCACAGTAACCAATTTGTCAACATTAATGATAATCAAGTTTGATGATTTGGGAACATTAATGATAACTAAATTGTTTTCTTGTACACAATAGTCTATTTTAGTGATTTCTAAACATTAATAATAATAAAGTTGGGTGGTTTGGGAACATTAATTATAACTAAATTGTTTTCTTGTATCACAATTTTAGTGATTTCTGAACATTAATAATAATCAAGTTGGGTGGTTTGGGAACATTAATTATAACTAAATTGTTTTATTGTATCACAACTCCGTTCAGATCTTGTCTTGTACCTCATTTGTGTTCAATCTTAATGTATGTATATGCTTATTTTTGTTTTTCAATATATATTCTTGGATCACAGTAACCTAGCTTAGTGATTTGTCAACATTAATGATAATCAAGTTTGGTGATTTGGGAACATTAATGATATAACTAAATTGTTTTTCTGTACATAATAGTCTATTTTAGTGATTTAATAATCAAATTTAATGATTTTTTAAAGTTAATAATAATCAAGTTTGGTGATTTGGGAACGTTAATGATAACTAAATTGATTGTTTTCTTATACCACCATAACCAAGTTTAATGATTTCTAAACATTATATAACTAGCACAGTCACATGATTGTGGTTGATGAATGTCGAAAGGCTAATTCCATTTACATGAACCACCGCCATGCTAGTTGAAAAGCCGCTGTGAAACGATTAACCACTGTGTCCAGCTACAACTGTGTCCAGCTACAACTGCGTTCAGCTACAAATGCTTAATCTCAAGGAACGTGGTAATGCAGAGTTTTATACATATTAATTTTTTTTAATCAGTTAATCTGTCAATCAATGGTTAGAGAAGTAATTTCTTAATCATATTAAGTAAATGTAAAAAAGTAAATAAGGTAACGGAAGCATTCAGAAATGCAAGGAAGTTATGAGCATTAAATTTCATCCATTGATTAGAGAGTACGACTAAGAATATGCCAGCATCTTCAATTGTTAGCCATAAGATTAGTATTTTAGATTAAAAGATGATTAATTGTGCCCATTGTCAATAGGTGTACGCCTTTAGGCGTAATTAAGTTTAGTGTTTTTTTAAGTGATTTCTGAAAATTAATAATAATAAAGTTTGATGAATTGGGAATTGTTTGAATATCAACAACAATAACACAGTTTTCAAAAAATATTCTGAGATGTATATCATTTCTATATATAACAAGGCTACTAGGTAGCATATACCTGTCGAATATAATAATGAAAGTATTGTTTAAGGAGATAGGGAGAGAAGGAACATGCATAAAATGACTAGATGGCATACATATTTATTACAGTAACATTGTGGGGAGTGAAGGCAACAATAACACTTCAAAGTCTTTGGCCAATAAGATCTCATATAAATGAGATTTGAAATTTAAAATAAATCATTATTTTTTAAAACTTTAGATAAAGGGGTATATATTTTTTGGTCAGCCATGAGCTAATAGAAAGTCAAGCCTAACTCAAAGCTATATACCATGTCTATCGAACAGGTACAATAATAGAATAAAAAAATATAATAACACAGTTTTCAATAAAATTCTGAGATGTATATCATTAATATTATTATATAATAAAATAAAAAGATATAGTCAATAAAGCCTGATAATCAATTATGAATCAAAAAGCTTCATGGAGTAGTTTAACTGTTTTATTTTTTGGGGGGATACAACCAAAATCAGTCAAATTATGTGAAAAAGATATACCAATAAAAGTCCGAAAAATAAAATAATAAAATAAATCTTCCTCTGAAGAATGAAAAGGAACTATTCCTGCTCTTTGGATCCCTGAAAAGAGAGAAATCCTTGGCTCAGGGAATTAATTGGATTGGACGGTTTCAGAAAAGAATAAGCAGAAATCATTTGTCAAATATTATTTTAATACAGAGCAAATGAATGACATAATGAACCATCAGCCAGCGCGTCAGCTAAAGATATAAAAATGATATTTCTTCCCGAACATGGGGGGAGCAGATACAAACTCAGAGAACTTTCTCCGCATGGAGATTCCATGATCGGTCACAGTTGTTGTTGGGGTGTTGAGCCGTCAGAACCAGGTTACTGGTGGCTTTTTTTTTTAATAAAAGTCTGTGGACCTTACGTTACCTGGACCGTTGTTATCGCCGATGAAGACGGCGATAGTTATGAAGGAAGAAGAAGAAGAGCGTAATATTTTGGAAGATGGCGATAGTTATCGTAAGGCATGTCGTCTTTCTATACGACGTTGTTCAATCAGTAATAAATCGCATTGAATTAACCTCACATGCAGAAACGGGGTTATTCGATAGGTACGTAGGATAAGACAGGACGAGACGTGATACCATTGACCCTAATCGGGCAACTGTACAGGGAGGAAGAATGATTTCAAATTTTTCATTTTTTTTTTAATGTCGTAAACAGTCAAAATGCTCGAAAGAATTGACAGGGAAGGATTTTGTTGGCCCATTTGCGACTAACGTGGTGTACTCCCCAAGCTCTTGATATGTGTGGGTGAAAAATGGTAGGTATATGGAAAGATTTAGATTTTATTAAAAAAAAAAAAAAAGTCAGATTCATCACTTCAATCAAATTGAATTCCTCCGGACAGAGACTATGTAAACTCATAATCGGAGTTTACCAAATCGTTGGTTTTGGATTTTATTAAAAGAAAATGAAAGTCAGATTCATCACTTCAATCAAATTCTTCCCGACCGAGACTATGTAAACTCATAATCAGAGTTTACCTAGTCGTTGGTTCAGGGTTTGATCAGTTTGATTATCTCAATCAAACTGTCAAAACTCTGGGTCTAATAGTTTGGTGAAGTTTGAGTTTACCACAATTTTTTAAACTGGGATAAAGAGTTTGGTTATGGAAAGCAATCAAGCTCCACCTCATTGAGACTCTGTAAACTCATGAACAGAGTTTACTATCTCAATCAATATTTAAAAAAAAATCTGGGTCTCAGTTTGGTGGAGTTTGACTGAATTAATTAAATTAATTGGACTCTAATTCACAATTTCTTTAACCTTGGCAAAGAGTTTTGTCATGGAAAGTAAAGGTTTAGTTGGGAGATTTGGAAATGTGTCTTTTTGAATGAGCGGTTATGACAATTTTGATTTCCAATTAAAAATTGTAAGTAAAAATTGATGATGTTGAGTAAAAGTTGGTTTATTGTTATCATTTTTTTGAGTGAGTTTGACTCCAATTAAAAATTACAAATAAAAATTGATGATGTTGAGTAAAAGATTACAAGTAAAATTGATGATGTTGAGTAAAAGTTGGTTTATTGTTATCACTTCTTAGCTATCAAACTCTTAAAAACTCAGAGTTTGATAGTCGGTTCATTGTTATCACTTTTATGGTTCAGAGTTTGATTATCTCAATCAAACTCTTAAAAAAAATCTGGGTTTCAGTTTGGCGGAGTTTGACTGAATTAATTAAATTAATTGGACTCTAATTCACGATTTCTTCAACCTTGGTAAAGAGTTTTGTCATGAAAAGTAAAGGTTTGGTTGAGAGCTTTAAATATATGATTTGGAAATGTGTTTTTTTTGACTGAGTGGTTAGTGGTTATGACAATCTTGATTTCCAATTATAATTTTTCAATTAAGAATTATAAGTAAAAAATGATCATGTTGAGTAAAAGTTGGTTCATTGTTATCATTTAGTAGCTATCATAAATTTTGTTGGGTTAAAGATTTGAAGTTTGAATTAGTTAATTGAAAATAAAATAAGAAAAATAAATTAATAATAATAATATATTTTTAAGGTCACAAATTGGTGTATGAGATTCCTTTGTTTGTGAGACAAGGGACCCCCCTCCGCCCAACAATTTGACTGGTAAAGTCTACGAAGGTATACATACCCTACCCTACCCCTCTCTAGATTTGAACCTATGACCTCTTAAGAGGAAACACATGTTCTTAACCATTAG
This sequence comes from Picea engelmannii, assembly GCA_009831015.1. Taxonomy (NCBI): domain Eukaryota; kingdom Viridiplantae; phylum Streptophyta; class Pinopsida; order Pinales; family Pinaceae; genus Picea; species Picea engelmannii. The sequence continues at coordinate 67,299 of ML802292.1, forward strand.
GCCCACTCAGACTGTATAAAAGAATGAAATATTTAATTAATAATTTTTTTTTAAGTTTTTTTAATAAATTTTAATGTAATTTATAGAATATATTTTTTTAACATTATAATTATAATTTTAAAGAATAAGATGAGTATTTTCAAAATCCATATTAATTTTCATAACTTTTATATTAAAATTAATAATTGAATTAATCCAAAAACATCTTGAAATGAATGAATTTATAAAAAATTTAATACTAAAATGTTTAAGACTATCAACATGACTTATTAGTTTGTTCTATCATTAATAATATTGTTGGCTCATGTCATTTTGGGAAAAAAGATGTAATTAATGAAGGCATTTAAGAAATGGAGTAGAAAAAGAGCGAGCCCGGGAAAACACTTGAAAAGTAGGGTAGGGAAACTAGGAAAGTCAAAGAAAGAACGAAGGAAAATGGTTGGATTTTGGACCGATTAGGGAGTTAGAAAGTGGACAAACATAATTCATCTAGGATTAGTGGATTAGGGTTTTGGTCATTTTTGTAATGGGTATTTTACCTCATTTTGTAATATAAATAGATGTAGTGAGATTGTTGAGGAAGCTAATGTGGAGATGATCTTAGAGTTAGTTTTTGAGATAGAGATATGTATTGTAATTGAGGGTAAGGTCATAAGCTGTGAAGCTTAGTATGATCTTGTCAGCCTCAAATGTAATGTGTGTAGTGCTATGAAATTTGATGCATAATAATAAAGAGCTAAGAAAGCCAATCTTTCTGGAGGTAGTCGGGGTGAACCATAGTAAATTTGTGTTTCTGAGTGGAATGTTTGTCTAAGGTAAGTCCCCATCTCGAGTGAGACTGCATTGTGCACTATGTGCACAGTGTTTCCTTCTGGTCTCCAGAAGGACCGATGGTTTACAAGGTTTTGTTGGAAACCTGAAGTAAAACCAAGGTCAACCCAAGAAATTTCCAAAACAATTTTACTCAATTTCAAAACTTAACTACTTTTAACAAGATGTGATACACTAATGAAACCATCAACAAAGGGTATGCATGAAGGCCAAACCACTCGATAAATGGGTAGCATTGAACAACCAACCATCAAGATGATGAAGAAGGGCTTGGTGTGAGTGATGGGGTGAAACAACATAGGTTCTCATCATTATTTCTATTAGAACCCTCAAAGCATTATAATAGTAACTCATGGATATTTAATTGGCTCATGAGACTTACTTCTCACTTGGCTTTATAAGTATGCCTCAACAAAACTTTCTCTTCTTTTATTGAGTGTTATTTAAGTTTCAAGGATTCCTGTGGGTAGTTTTAGAACCCTCTCTACTCCTTTATTGAGTGTTATTTAAGTTACCAGGGTGCTTGTGGATAGCTTTAGAACCCTCTCTACTCCCAACACTAGGACTTCACCATCTATATTCTCCAAGGTTCACGAAAGTTTATCCTAAGATAATCATAGACTCATCTCTAAAGAGAATACACCGGATAAAAGCCAAGTTTGTCTTAGGAAGGGTTCTACATTGCATTTCGTAGCCTCTCCTCAAGTCTCAGTGAGCATCGTAAAGGGAATGGAAGCAAAGCTAGGAGAGGTAGCGTTGAAATACTACATGGGATTTCGTGCCGTTATTAAAGCGAGAGTTGAAGAAATGGAAGAAAGGGACAAGGAAAAAAATGGGAAACACCTCTACTCATTACATTGATGCATACATCATGTGATGAATTCTAGATACAAGGTTTTCTCGAAGTCGAAACACAAAATACATTGAGCAAATAGATATCTACCAAATCAATAATGACTCAATTGGTGGGGTAATGTTTTAGGCACGTTAAAACCCTAGAGGAGCACCTCGTAAAGGAAATATATGTACAGTAAATCTTATATCTATATAACATTTAAAATCATATTCGCTAAATTGAACGCCAAACGTTTTGATCCCATGTTTCATAATATATAGACCAAATAATTTAGTTTTTATGTTTTATTTAGTTTTTAGTTGTTGGTAGGTTATAGTTGGTGGGAAGAGATAAGGTCTCACCAATTTACTCTCAGCGTTGTTACATTCCATGTTTCATAATATATAGACCAAATCATTTAGTTTTCATGTTTTATTTAGTTTTTAGTTGTTGGTAGGTTATAGTTGGTGAGAAGAGATAAGGTCTCACCAATGTACTCTCAGCTTATAATCGTTGTAACATATTATAACTAGAATATTGATTATGAGATGTAAGAATAATTTTTACAATGTTGTTGGAGTATTATTTTGTTTCACATGATTAAAGGATTATATCTAATTTATATGTTTTTATCATAATAGTAATAATAATATTTATAATATGTTTCTAAATAACATATATTAAATTTGATATATCAAATTTTTTATAGTTGATATTTGAAAATATAACATAGTATAATATTTAGGTTAAAAAAATAAGTATAAATTATATTTTATTTATTTTAATTATTAAAGTGTTAATATTTTATTATAAATATATTTTAAAATAAAAAATAAAATTGTATTTTAATTTATATTTTAAAATAAAAAATAAAATTATATTTTTATTTTAAAATAAAAAATAAAATTATATTTTTAATTTATATTTGTAAATTAAATTGTTTTTTAAAATAAATTTAAATTATTTGAAAAATAATTATTTTTTAGAAGTTATAATAAAAAAAATATAATTTTTTATAAATTATCTTCTAAGATTTTTGCTCCAATATGGGTATGACTATTAATATTGATAAGACTAAGGTCATGATTATTAAATCCAATAAGATCTTTTATGATACCTTAGTATATGGCAACAACAACTTGAAGGAAGTTCATATAAATTTCTTGGAATTGATATTCACCCCAAGCTCAATTGGAATTATAGCATTGAGAAAATGATTATTGGGGGATGAAAAGCTTATTATGGGCTTGAAAACAATTGCAAATTAGCCGATCTTTGGATTTGGGATAAGAAGAAACTCCTCTTTGAGACTCTTGTTACACTTGTTATTCTTTATGCATGTGAAGTATGGGGCTATAGTATCTCTTGTGAATCCCAGAGAAAGATAAAGCAAATACAAAAGAATTTTATAACCTATAATCTCAAAATTAAAGGAAATGGGCCCTATCTCATCCTCCTCTTAGAAACAAGTCTCTCCCCCATTGAGAGCATGGCTATGACTAGATACCTAATGTATAAGAACAAGTTAAACAACATGGAAGACAAGAGGCTTCCTAAAATTGCTTCAAAATCTAGTCATAACCACTCTCGACTCAAGCAAGGATGGAATCATGGAAGACACCATTTTGCAGAATAAAGATACTATTAAAAAAACTTCAAATCAAAATTTAAGGAGAAAATGTGGTGTGATAAAGAGTTAGAGGAAAAAATAAAATTAAGGTATTATAAGGATGTAATCAACCCTAATCTAGAAGATGAAAATTATTAATCTGTTTTTCAAGTGTAAAGAAAAAAATAATCATTGCTAAGATAAGAACAAATTCTCACTAGCTCCATAGTGAAATTGTAAGTCGGTCAATTCCTAAAAAGCCATGGGATGAAAGATTGTGTCACTTTTGCTAAGAAGGTTGAAGTTGGAAAGCACTTTCTCTTAGATTGTCCAGCCTATACCCATATTAGATCTCATTTTCAAAATATTTGTCTAACTAACAACCTTCCTAACCTCTTACTCAACAAAAGTATGACTACCAACCTTCCTAATCTCTTACTCAACAAAAGTATGGTGATCTTGGAAAGCTTCTCTTAATGTTTTTTGATCACATAAACAAAATTCTAAAGAATCACAAGTAATCACTTACCCTCTTAAGATCCGATAGACCAATTTGATCATAGTGGATGTTAATCAATGTTAAATTGACTCTTTAAAATTTAATATTGATATTTATTTTTAATTTATATTTAATTTTATTAACTTAACTTTTAATATTAAAAAATATAAATTAAAATTTATTTTACAATAATTAATAATAAAATTATATTAAACGAGGGGAAAAATAAATATTAACAATTTACACATATGTAAAAAGAAAAACAAATACTTATTTATCTTGTTCTTTTTTAATTGAGAATTATAAAATTCATTTATTTTGAATTTCATAATGATTAATAATTAGTGATGTAATATGATTTTACATGGAGAATATAAATATTAGAGGCTCACACAATTGCAAAGGGATAATTGATCTTTTTTTTTTTTTTATGGAGAATTATAAAATTTTGAATAAAAACTTAAAAAGTAAAATTTTATAATGGATAATGAAGAATATATATATATATATATATATATATATATTAAAATTAAAAAAAATTATGTCGAAAATGAAAAATAGATAATATTTTGATAATTAAAGTTTTATTTTTTTAATTTTATTTTGATTTTATTTGATTTGATTTTTTTTAGATTTTATTTTTCATTATTATATTTAAAAATTATAAATATTTAATAATTGAAATTGCATGATCTTGTATTTTATTTTTCTGAATAATTATTAAAAATAAGTTTTAAAAGTCACTCTATTTTCAAAACGCAACGTTTTTGCATGGTATTTTATTAAACAAAAAGTGAGATCTTTATCAATCATGATTTTGCATGGTATTTTATTAAACAAAAAGTGAGATCTTTATCATTATTAGGCAAAGTTTATCATTAACTGGTTAATAATTTTTATTTTTATTTTGTTAATTGGTCCGGACCTTCCCACACCAATCCTTAACATGGTTGGATTTTTTGTCCCCACAGGTTTCGAACCAATGACTTTTCAACACGGAGTGGCTTAATAATACACTTAGTCACCAACTATCCTACACCTCAAGAACAACTCGTTAACAAAATTATTAATGATCATGTCTTTTAATTATTAATTGTGATAATAGTGAGATCTATATTATGATTAGAAAAAATTTACCTTTAACTATTCAACAAAATTATTAATAATCACTTGTTTTAATTATTAATATTGATAATATGATTATCAATATAATTATGGTGCTAAATTACTCTACCTAGTATTAGATTCAAATTCATATTGTGACTTTATTTAGAGATAAACATCATTAATAAATGTTTCCGTGAATAACAATTGTGTAGTCTTTTTATTAATTAGAATGCTATCATGTGGCCATTGGAAATTCATAGTATCAAATACATAAACTTGTGATGTTATCTAGAGATAAACATCATTAATAAATGTTTCTGTGAATAACAAATGTGTGGATTTTTATTAATTAGAATAGTGTCGTTTTTTATTAATCAAAATGTTATCATCTGGCCATTGGAAATTCATAGTATATGAAAGTTTAAAATATCTCTTAGTCGTAGGTTAAGAGATGTAAGTATGCCAAGTTAAAAATCTGTTTTCATTGATGCAGGAGAATCCATACGATAGTAGCTCTCCTGCATATATTGGTTAATTTCTATTTTGCATGAAATTTTGAGTTTTTGTAATTGTGCAGATAATCTATGTGTTCAATAATTCCTCAAACCTTAGAGAGGATGAAAGCAATGCCAGCTGTATGTCCAAAGCTTGAAGCTTCAATGCATTGAAAGCCCTGACCGGATGCAATGCTTTGATCCTTTGGCAAGCCATGACTAGAGCAATGCTTTGATCCTTAGAACCGCCATCGTCAGAGAAACGGTAGAACATGCCAATTCAAGTTTATAGATAACATATTGGGTATAACATGTGTTAGATTTTTCGATAAAATTTTAAGATGACATGGACGTGTGATGCATGGCCTCCAAACTCTGCATCCATTCATCTCTGTAAATTCTTGTGTAAAGACTGATGAATGAATTAGTGATAGTGAGCTCTTAATTTGGGTTTGTGAAGATGGGAGAGGGTGTGGATTCCAAAGCATGGTTATGGATAAGTGATAGTGAGCTCTTAATTTGGGTTTGTATAATTTTTCTCATAATGCCGCCCCTATAGAGGGTGGGAGGGGGTGGCATTATGAGAGAAATTATAATAATTTTTCTTATAATGCCCCCCCTCTATATAGGGTGGGAGGAGGGGCATTAATAAAGAAAATGTATTAGTATAATACATTTTCTCTATTAATGCCCCTAGAGGGTGGGAGGGGGCGTCATTAATAGAGAAAATGTATTATACTAATACATTTTCTCTATTAATCCCCCCTCCCATTATAGAGAAAATGTATTATACTAGTAAATTTTCTCTATTAATTCCCCCCCTCCCATTGGTGATTTGTATGAGGGTAGGGTGGTAGGAATAATAAAGGAAACTTTAATAATAAAGTTTCTTCTCTAATAAACTTTAATAAAGTTTCTTCTATTATTCTTCCACTCCTATCCTCATCCTCTTATGTGAGAGTGTTTGATTATTGTTGTTTATATAATTTTATTGCAGATGATGAGTGTACTAGATTGCTTTTCAAAATGGTTGCAATGAAAACGTGTATGTATGCATTCCTATTTTGAATATGTTCCTTTTCACACCTCCACATACTCATTATGCCCATACCCACATTGATATCTAAGTAAAATTTAATAAAAAAATATTATGCATGCAACCAAAGACATGTGTGTTTTTAAAATGACACACATTTTTAATGTGTGCATGTTCCTTTGTCTAAAAAAAAATAAAAAAATAATGACCCTTTTCTATTAATTTCCTCTTGTCCACACTTTTTTTTTTATATTTTCTCCATCTTGCACACATGCTTTATTGATGAATATTTGATGAGGAAAAGCA
>ML802292.1:80409-94025 GCA_009831015.1 Picea engelmannii
TAGGGTGAATCCATGAATATGTAAATTTGAAATCCTTGAAAAGTTAACTAGTGACTTTTGTTCTCAACCCCTAATTCAAAGTTCAATGTATAATTTTCAAAAAATAAATTGTATGAGCACAATATACACTAAAAATAGTAATGCACTATTTTTTTTGAAAAGTTATTTTTATTTTTCAAATCCAACAAATTAATATTTGAATAAATTTTTATAAACTTTTGTGTTCCCAACCATTTTTTTTTGTAGATTTAAAAAAAAATTAAATTAAATGTATAGTATGAAATCCAAAATGAGAAAATTACATGTTATTGGATAGAGGATCCAATGACAAATCTACATGCACCAAGTATACCACCTTCCATAGAAGAGATGAATGGATTTCACCTCAAGTCACAGCTCCATGAAAACATATAGAAATGTGGTTCAAGATTCTTAACTTTCAATCCCTCATTGAAGGTTTATAACTCCCTCCAGGGTTTTAAAATACCTCAATCAAGGGATTTAAATGTCCTAAATATGGGTATTTTAAAATCCTATATCAAAGTAATTTTGACACAAATAATTCATTTTTGGTTTAAAACTCTTGATTGAGGTTTTACCTTGATTAAGGTCCTAAGCACTTAATTGAGGTCTTAATCTATCAATCAAGGTTTGTGATTTTGTTTGATGGATTAAATCCATTTTCAAGTAAATCCTTGGCCGAGGGTCTACATAGGTCATTTTCACATGCTTTGCTTGCTAAAAAGTGCGACCGAGATTCATAGGTTCACCCAAAATTGAAATCTTAAAAGGATCCAAAAGAGGTCAAAATTGAGCATGCATGGCTTGAAGCACTGTAACTATACAATGCATTAATGGAAAAACATGCAATGACAACTTCTTTTATAAAACTCAAAACCTCATAACCAATCGTACTCGATTAAGGGTTGGAAACATTGGTATACTAAAATGCCACCATTAACTCAAATAAATGATATGGTGGTAGTGAAATTTACCAACGAGTTGAGTTATGATAGCTATGCGTTATAGGAATTTGTATTTTTAGTATAATAAAGAAAATGTGGAAAATTGTCTAAGTATAAAATAGAGCTCAAAATATTGAGCAAAATTAGCAAAAAAACCAATCTCTTGAACTAATATTTAGACAAGCAAGGCAAAATACCCATCAACAATTAGATAGCCTAAATAATTGGGTAGTGTATTAGTTTGTATATAGGATTTCTATGAGTTCTATAAAATCACAAAGTTTCAATCCAATTAAAATGGAGAAAAAATATTATGCACTAAGAATAACTATGGGGAAAAGTCAATAGAAATGGTGATGGGAATAATAATCAACAATCCCTATATAACCACATAGGCATAGTTTAATATGAAACACTCAACACAATTAAGCATGAAATCAAATGCTTTGGGGAGAATCATTATGCAATATGAGCAAGTACATAAGATAGAGTTGGGAAGAAATGTTGAAAAATTGAAGAGAATGATCATCATCAAAGGATGTCATTATTTATTTCACAATAGTGAACCTTCATACCTATTTAATGACATTTTTTACATGTTTTTATACCATTCACATCATAATCTAAAGGATGAATATGATAACATAGAAGGAATATTCCTATATGGGGTGACACATGGAGTACACACATCATTGGGTGGGGCGGATACAAGGGAATTTAAAGCCCCTCGCCACCACCCTCCTCCCCTGTCCAGTCGTGATGTCTAATTTACATGAAGGCCAAGGTTTAGTTCGTTGGGCCTTATTGGAGACTCAATCTCGGCTCCTTGACATTAGTATGAAACTGATAATTGCCATTACTCCTGCACTAATCACTACCAGAGCCATCAACTCCTCCGTCTTCCTGGTATTTTCATCCTGTGGGGGGTTCTATATCGGGCATTCACCTGCTATTCACGATATCATTTTGCTTGTTTTTCCCCATGCCCTGGATCGCACCACTGTTGATTTCATTTTCTCTGTTCTCTACTCAACCATTCCTCACAAGAGAGGCAAGCCCCGACGAGGGCCAACCTATTACAACCTATTTGGTAGACAAAAATGCTCGGGACCAACCTCTTTAGCTCTCATACCAGGTGGAAACTCGGACCATCTGGTTTCTTCTCGTTAGAATTAGTTTGAAGAGGCTCAACTAGAGCCCCATCCTTCAAGCATAGAGGGTCTCCATGGAGGCTTCTTGGTGGAAGAAGAAATTTCTTCCAACTGGGAGGAAATTCTTCCTTTCCTGCCATCAACCACCTTGGAGCACTGATCAACCACCTGCACCACCACCCCTTTCTAGGAGCCAACCAAGATAGGATGCATTATGGAAGAGGAAATACCACTTCTGGAGGAACACTCGGGACATAATTCGGCTGCCACTATGGAAGAGGACCCTGCCACGGATTCTGCCGCTACAAATGATTTTACCGCTACTACCATGGATGAAGACCCTGGAACAATGAGGCAGATGATGAAGCTAATGAATAGGCTCAACCAACTCCCAACTCTTGCAGACTTACAAAAGAACACCTGGTCTTGATCCTCAATATTCACAAGGATTTGGCAGAGCAACAACACTGCTAGAGCACCCTCAACAAGAAATTGGATGTCCTATATGAATCCCTATCAAGAAATCCTGAGAAGAGCTGATGCCCAACTTGTTGCTATCCTTTCGTCTTCCAACTTCACCAAGATGAACGCCCAGGTTCACCCCATGTCTAGTGCCTTCATATTTTTTTTCTCGGGTCTAATTGCTAAGTTTTTTCAATTTTTTCACACTAGAGACTCTGGTTTTGGTTTGATAGGTGGTCGAGGCACTCAATCCATCACATGTTTTGGTTTCCATGCTTGTGGAAGAACAGGTGGCAAGTCCCCATGTCTGTATGTTGACAATTGTCTCTTTTTTATAAGGTTTAGAAATAATGAACAATTGTCTTTTCCACACGTTCTGATTTCCATTGCGGTGGCAGAACATATGGCGTGCTATAATGTATACTCATACACATGTGTTTTTTTCTAAGGCAAGGTAATACAATATTTTTATTTACAAAATCAAAATTATAGAAGGAATAAAAGATAAAAGTTCAAGGTTGACATACAGTCTATAATTAAAGATATCATAATATAAATTTGATGATGAATTTGACATCTACACATTACTTGGTAAGATGAAATTGGATTTTAAATAAAAACATATATAGAATCAAGCTGCAAATAAATACAATTTGCACACTTGAGCATTTCATAAATGAAATAAGTATATGGAGAACCAAATAGATTAAACCTACTTTAATGAAATTTCTAAATCCCTAATTAAATGTGTCAACCACAACTCATATAATACATTCAATATTCAATGAATATTATTATTATAAAGAGTAGGACATTCAATGAAACATAGAGAATTTTCAAATAATCAAATCAAAAGACACGAATGGAAAAAAATTTAATAAGAAACTTCTACATCATTTCAAATTTAAGGTTGAGTGTACAATAAATAAAATGTTAAGAAAGTACATTCCTTTATCACTTTCTCAAGAAGATAATAAATGAAGAGAGGGTCTTTTTGGCAGCCAAATTATCATCTCGCTTCGTTAACTTTTGAAACACAAAAATTGCAAAGAGAAAATTTTTCTTACCCACTGCCTAATTTGTATATACGATAGAATTGAGTGTTTTCTTGGGTGATTACTTTGTTGATCAGTTGTTTTGATTTTATTTCATTGATAGATAACATGTTTACCCATTTCAATTTCAGGATTGACAAGCATGAAATTGAAATCTTTTTTACAAGCATGTTGACTGAACTCTAAAGGTTTTCACCTTGTACAATCAAACAAACCTTTGGAAAACCTAAAGCATTTAGGCTACATGAATATGCAACCATGTTAAAATTTAAAAAAAGTTTCATAGCCTAAGGTTGAAACCAAATTCGTGGGTGATTTATTGTATTATTAAAACAATTTTCAAAGTCTAATACATTTCTTAGCCTTTGTGAATTTTGGTTATGTATTTTTTCCCCACCATATGATCTGAATGTTGTAATACATTGTTGTGTCACTGTCTTGTTGATGTATGACATGGATATGATCCTTGATATGAAATGGTCATCTCTTTGTCTTGTCCATCAGTGATCACATTCATTTCGTCTTCAGGATGGTCCTTCATGACCAAAGAGTAGGTTTTAGGAAACAAAGTGGTTTTTGATTTTTTCGTCCCCTGGTTCTGGGTGTTTAATCAAAGGTTGGGGTGGAAGTCATGGTAGCGTCTCTTTGAGCCCTTAGTTTTCGGTTCACTCTTAGCCATGAAAACTCAACCATTTATTATGGGTTGGCTCGAGCACACACCCCTTCATTTTGTGTCTTTTGGTACATTTTTCACAAGATGATGGCCCCTGTGGTTAGAGTGGAGTCGAATGGCTCTTAGGTTCTGTTATCTCATGACGACGCTGTAGAAAAAATTTTCCATTTCGGTTGGGTAAAGTTCATCCAATATTTTGAGGGTTTCAACCTAGAGGTTGCACAATCGTTTTCCATAGCTTTCGATGGAGCCAAGGCTAAAGTAGGCAACATATAATTGCAAGTGAACGAGGAATCCATAGTCGAGGAAATGCATTTGTCACAGGAAGGTGATCAATGGTTTAAGAATCTGAATATAGAGGGTATACCATGTCATTCCCTGTTGGTCTCCAAAAGGTTGTGATACAATGTAAAAGGTGCACCTATACAGTTGTTCAAAACCTGTTGGCACGACTTACTGTTGGTAATCAACCAATTTGTTACTTGTGAAGGGTGTTATGGGTTGGTTTTTTTGTTTCATATACGATTATTGATGATTTTCTTAGGGTTCAAGTTGAATTTTCCCTTTTATTTACTCAAGAGTCTTCAGAAAATGTCCATGTTTTACCAGAGAAAGAACTCTAACCTCGAGTCTAGTTTGTTGCATCATGGTTTAATTCTTATTGTAGTGAATGCCCAATTGTTGAAAATAGGAGATAATTGGCAGATCTTTCTTTTTTAAAATAGGTTTGTTCCTTTTCCATCTAATCCCATTTCTTGTTTATGTCTGAGTAATGATTAACCTATCGGTCCAAGTATATCGTCCCATTCTCTACAAGATTTCCGAGTAGAGGTGAAAGTCTTGAAAGACCATGTCTTATCTACCAGTGCTCAGATTGAGTTTATTCTTGTAGCCGAAGTCACTTCCAAAAAATGCGATTTCATTCCAAAGAGACCTTTGGAAGAAATCCTTAGTCATTTGAGGGATAGGTCATCAGTCGCCCCTGGTCCTGTATAACCTAAGATTAATGATGATAACAATAAAATTAAAAGGAAGGGGAAGCAAGTTAGACAAGATGTTAATGACCTGGATTTAAAAAATAAGAGTGGTAGGCTTCTATCGAGGATGACAAGGAACCGATATCAAAATCATGACAATCCCATTCCAATAGTAGTAATAGAAGATACAATATATGTCGAGGATGTAAGCTTTGATTCCACTAGAGTGGATTCACCACAGTACAATTTTTTTTCGAATTTGCCTTCGTTTTTAAGGGAACAAGAAGGGTTTACATGGAAACAAAGCGATTTGAAAATGACAATGGAACAAGGTAAGCCTGTGAACTCAGACAATACGCGTCCTCTACCAAAACTGGAACATGTGTATTGTGAGGAGTGCTTCACTTGGATTCAAAGGTACTATCAAGATATCCCGTATTTGCAAGCTCGTCTTAGCTAGGTGTTGGCTCAAAACATAGTGTTGGAAAGGGAAAATTTGGATTTGAAAGCCAATATGCAACAAACTTCTCCCAGAGCTAGCAAGAGATCCAAGAAATCAGGAGATATCATTATTAAAAACTCATCTAACATCATTTGTTATGAACTCGAAATTGTCAGATTCCTCTTTTTCCAATGTTTAATGGGTAAAAAATTTCTTAGAGTTAACGTTTTGATTAGTTTGTTGAACATAATTTGTTTTCTTGTTTTATTAGACTAGCTACTGAATCATAAATTTTGTAGCTTGTCTAGAATTAGTTTATTATATTTTTTTCTAAATTTTTTCTTTTTTTCTTTTCAGGTTTAAGGAGGAACGAATTGCAAGGGTTTTTGAAACAAGTGAATCATTAGGAGATTCTTCAAATTTGCAAGTCATTTTTTTTTAAACAGTTTCAAAAAAATAGTTTGAATTATGTAACAATTTTTGCAAAATTACCAGACTGGTTGTTATAGCAGACCTAAATTAAAGTTATTTTTTGGAAGAAAATTTATTAAGGAATATCTGTCTCTATCTTTTATGATATGAGAAATAGATCAGTGACATGTTTTAAATACTAGTACTTTCCCAGAGACAAAGGTATTCTTTTTGGAACCTGAAAGATGGACTTATTTTTTGGAATGATATGAAATACAATATGCTTTTGTCTTTAGTCTGGATAGTAAACTGTATGATGTGATTATTCAACAGTCATATTATTTTAATATTTTCTAAGCATGAAAACATATATGGTATGAGTTAGCTTTAGTCTCTTCATCATTGTATGCTTTTATTTTTTTCTTATACCTTTTTATGGTATATCATCCATGGTTATTATAATCCCTGTGGCTCATAAAACATAAAACAAGTATCTTCGCATTCTGAGTTTATGTCAAATGTTAGAATTTGTTATATCATTTGCAGAAGATTGGAGTTTCTCCATCTCTAAATTTTGAATCACTTAAATCCACATGAGAAGAATATTTGTCTTTCTCTTTCTTATAGATTTCTTTCAAAACATAAAATTTCCTTGAATTACTTCAGGTAATATCATAAAGTATTATTTGCTTCTGGCCATAGATTTCTTCTTGGAAAATAGGTTATTGGAGCTTTCCTTACACAGAAAGACAAATAGCTTAGTGCTTTACTTTATTGCTGATAAAAAACAGGTTAGTTACTTTTATGAGTTGATTTGTTTATTTTTTGAATCAATAACAATTAAACAATTCAACTTTAAATTCTTTGTCCATTTCAGTTATATCATCATAAATATTATTCATTCATTTTGTTGTTTTGTGATTATTTAGTTTTAGAATAATTTTCTTATCTTTATATGTCACTCAAACTATATTTCAATAGTATAATTTTCATTTTCACAAGGCTTTACACAAACCTTGTATTTGTACATAAATATTGTATATAATAAGACAATGTGCTAGTTATATATTAATAGATAGGTATATTCGTTATGCAATTAATGGGTTTGTATAGATAGATAGTTTGTTCCTTTCTTATTTTACTTTAGTGTTTTCACCGGCTAACAAAGCCATAAAATCCACCAGGGTAGTTTACTTTAAACGGATTGGTTTAATTAGACATCCTCGGACTGTATATTCCCTTCTTGTTGACGGTGTGTCATAAACACCCATCAACATGAATCGAACAAACTAATAATTTCATTTGAAATAATCCATGCATCTTATTAATAATCTAATAAAGAACAAGACATGGCCATATGTTGAAATGTAAGAAATAGAGCACATGGTCCCAACCTCCCACCCCTCAAATCTATGCTATCATTCCTCTTAATTATGCTCTAATTAAAGGACACTTGTAATTCTCGTGAGTTATTTATGATTACAATTATGCAAATTTTTGGTTATAGCATGAGTTCAAATTTTTGAGGAAAAAAACATAAATGTGTTTCAACACCTTCCTATGAGGCACCCTAAAAAAACATACTGCTACAATTACTGCATCAATTGTGGGAGAATACATATGTTTCTACCAGAGGAAAGAGTATGATCTCGTAGGAATTATACATGCCAAACCAAAAAAAATAGTCCCAAATAATTTTCAATTGTGTTTAAAACATATTCTTGTCAATTGTAAAATTATATACATAATCAATGAAAATATGAGAAAAAAATTGTACTAACCTCGTCCAAGAAACTATCCTACATAGGAACCTTTGTTGTCCCATAAAAATTATGCAGACAATGAAGGAATCAATGAGGATTAATTGAACTAGAAATAGAATGGATAGCCTAGACAAATGTCATGGCTTATCTAGAATTAGTCATCTGAATTGAAGGCCCTACCCTTGGTAGTACAAAACTATCTATAGATGGATCCAAACAAGATGTTGTGACAAATATGCTATTCTAAAGTCGTTAAAGTACAATAAATATCAAGGTGGATATTACATTACTAGTTGCACAAATATTATCTACAACACTAGGTGGTTTGAGGGGGGCTACATGTATGCCTAAGGAAATGTGGCCCTCTCAATGGATTACTTCTAGCCCTTTCTTGATCTTGAGAAGACATTAGACTAGCCCCTAGAATTGACCAATGTCAAAATAATTGACTAGTGAGCCACAATTAACTTGACCCATAATTTACATAGAAAATACAATGGAACCTCCATGTCATTACAATGAGGTTTATCAAATATCATCAACCATCTATAAATCTAGTTGTTTTTTAATGGATGGAATGTATATTATTCCATGTAAAGGCACTTCTCTCTCGAATTGTTTACTTCATTCACCAAATGGTCAAGATTGGGAGTGCATTCGACATGATGATGTTAGTATGATGAACATATAAGTTTTCGAAAATATCTTGCACCATAGGATCCTCTTCACCAAAAGGTTGTACAAAATATATCAATGTGTAATTTCTCTTTTTGTATACTCAAAGTATACCAAAATTTTCATGTCTTCTTCAATTTGATCATTGATGGAAATTTGGTTGGAGGTTGACTTTATGTCAAAATTATAATGGTATTCCATTGGATGAATATGCTTAACCTATGGTGAAAAGGTAGAAATCACCTCAAGATATGTTATGTAAGGAATTGAGGTAGTGACTTATGGATGCCTATACTTGTCATACCCAAATTTACCTTGTCTCCTAGTTCATTAACTTTTTTAGTGAGATTGTCCTTAATAAGATTTTATTTCCTTATTGCATATTTTTCCCATCCTTGAATGGATCAATGAAAATAAGAACTTGACAAAAATTTTCTTCCCAATCACCCTAGACAACAAAAAATATTGAAACAATAGAAATTCCTAGGAAATATCTATGCTTGTGCAATGTTGACCTTGTTTTTTGGAGATAATTAGGTTTTGTGTTATGCACCCAAAAAAAATATCATAAAAAGGGAAAGAGAAGTAACTCCACACCTTGTGATTGAGAAAAAAATGAGTGTGAAGACTCTATAATAATATTAACATATTATTTTACTTTATGCTTGTTGTTTTAAATTTGGAAGACAACACAAGGTCTACATTTTCCATTCTATATATATGTCATAGAATATCAAATATCTCTATCAAGGTATAATTAAAATAAGAATACATAGTGCATCAGATGTTGGAGGACATGGATCTCTAGAACCAAAATTCCCTTCCTACCAATCTTGGGAAAGAAAAAGAAATCAACTTGGATGTCTTCTGATAGATTTTATGTTTAGGGTGAAATCATGAAGGTGCGTAACACTTTTGTGAGAATCGGGTCTCCAAAATTCCTAGTGACACATTTTCGACTGAACTAATATTTGTTTTGGCCAAAAGACATATGTTCGGCCGAAAACTATTTCGTCCAAACCTTTAGATGTCAAATCAAATGGTATTGTGGCGACGAACTCAACTCTCGTGTACCATATTATGCAGGCAGATTTTTTTTCCGGTAACATTGTTTTAACCGAAATATATTTCAGAGAAAATAATCTTTTGACCAAACAATTGTTTTGGCCAATTTTTTTTTTATATATCCCCCGCACATCGTTCATATCACACTTTTCTGAATTATTGTGGTTGGCTAGTGGTCATTGTTGGTGATTGTTTCTGGCGGTGGTTGTTGTTGGTTGTTGTGGGTTTTTTTTCAATGTTGTTGTTGGTTGATGATGTTCTTTTTTGTTGCTTCAGGTTCTAGGTAACCACTAAAACATTTAACATGTTAAATAAATTTTAATTTTATCTTACATTTTTGTGTTTTAGGAGGTGGACAGGGCCGAATTCAACCCTATCCCTGTACATGGATAGGGATGAATTCGTCCCTATCCCTGTACATGGACATGCTCAAATTCATCCATGTCCCGGTACAGGGACATGCCCGAATTCGTCCCTGTCGTTGTACATGGACAGTGCCAAATTCGACCTTGTCCATGTATAGGGACAAGCCCAAATTACGTGTATATTTGATATAAGTAATGGTGATGATCCTACTATCCATGTTACATAAGAGATTACTAAATAGATTAGTGTAATTGATTGCATTACTAGTATAAGGTTAATATGGGTCAATTGTTACCATTATAACTACAATTTACCTTTCATTTCCATAGGTATTTATATTCCAAACATTACAATAATGCTATATCGCACATTAAGGTATATAATCTTATCACATACAACTTACATGTACTAACTAATCTCAATATTACTACCTTTTTGTTACTATATAACCATATTGAATCAAACCACATTACCTTTATATCATAGGGCATAAGTATCCCCAAGTTGGTTATAAGGATTAAGCTTTACTCAACTTAATATGTCACACTAGTAGTAATACCATGATTAACCAATGCAATATGATGCTATCTGTATAAGTAATGCCAATTGTAACCAACACAATAATGGATATGATAGATCTATTACTCTTATTACGTATTACTAACACCTATTGTTAAATGTTACAGAGCTCTAACTAGTATATGATGTTTTTATAAGTAAGTTATGTTTAACTGTGAATACCATTGGTCTGTATTCCAATACAATAGTGTTTCCATTAACTTGATATGATGTAATAACATAAATAGTTGTAATATTGATAAAAGCTAACCATATTTTAAATATTAGAGTGACTCTTGTTAATAATTCTTTATTCATTACAAAGCGAAGTTGGTTACATATTATACATTAATAGGAAGAGTACTAATGCCATTAAGAGGATGTGTAACTACTTGTTATAGCTTAAGAGTGATAAGCCATTTTTTATACATGATCCTTGGATACTACTAAGATTAACTTATATTCATAACAACTTAAACACATGAACAAAGACCATTGATATTAGTGAAGTATAATAACCATTACTATTGGAATACAACTCTTGTACTCTCCATGTTTGGTCATGGAAATCATATAGATCTAAGTGTAATCAAGCCAATACTACTTGTATTCAATAACTAAGAATGCTATTACTATGAGTACACTTACTTGATATCATGTTAGGATAGGTCATTAGCTTGTTACTATGATTACAGTTTCAACAAGGATCAACACCATGTAACTTGATGAGATTCACTTACCATAACTAATAACATTGGTTCATATTGGTTATGTAACTGAATAGGTAAATATTCAACACATGGTATAAGACTAACCATCCTGATAACCCTAATTGAATACACACACTATGCTAATCATACTAGTATAGTACTCTTTGTTTGTAATCAATAGCTTAACCAACCTGTTGCTTGTTGTTGTTCATTGCTACTGCTTCAAGTTCCATGTAACCACCAAAACCTTTCCCCAATTAACTAAAATTTAATTTATTCTTATGTTTTGAGTTTTATGAAGTGGACAGGGCCAAATTTGTCCTCCATGTATAGGGACATGGCCGAATTCGGGCTTGTCCCTGTACATGGATAGGGCCAAATTCAGCCCTGTCCATGTACATGGACAAGCCCGAATTCAGCCTTGTCCATCTACATGGACATGCCTGATTATTATTAACACAAGAAGGTAAGAGTCATTTTGATTAAGACAAGGTTCATTGATTGTTGTTGGTTGTTTTTGTTTGATGTCGCTTCAGGTTGAAGGTAAATCTAAATTGTTAATTTCAAATTAATTTAATTTTAAAATTAATGGACTATGAATAAACTAAGGTATAAGACTAACCGACTTGATAAACCTAATTGAATACACACATTATGCTAATCATACTAGTATAGTACACTTTGTTTGTAATCAATAGCTTAACCAACCTGTTGCTTGATGATGTTCGTTGTTGCTGCTTCAAGTTCCAAGTAACCACAAAAACCTTTCCCCAATTAACTATAATTTAATTTATTCTTATGTTTTTGTGTTTTAGGAAGTGGATAGAGCCGAATTCAGCCTTGTCCATGTATAGGGATAGGGTCCAATTTGACCATGTCCCTCTACATGGACACGGCCAAATTCAGGCATGTTCCTGTATAGGGATAGGCATGAATTCAACCCTATCCCTATACAGTGATAGGGTCGAATTCAGGCCTGTCCCTGTACATGGACATGGTCGAATTCGAGCATGTCCCTGTATAGGGACATGAGTAAATTTGTCCAGATCCATGTTCCTGTACATGGAAAGGGATGAATTCGGCCCTGTCACAATTATGATTAACACAAGAAGGTAAGAGTCATTATGATTAACACAAGGTTCATTGTTTGTTGTTGGTTGTTGTTCGTTGATGTTGCTTCAGGTTGAAGGTAAATCTAAACTATTAATTTTAATTTAATTTAATTTTAAAATTACTGGAAAATGAAATTTGAGTCCAATCCACTTAGTTCCATTTCTCCTTGAAGAATCTATGTGAAAATGAGTTCTATTCAGGGCCATATAAAATAGAGGGTAACTCTTTGGATATTTATGCTTCTTCTTTTATTTTGTTTCTTAGTTACGTACCAAGATGAGATAATGTGTGACCCTCTTCTCTCCCGGGATGGTCCACGAGATCTAGGAGCAATTAAGAATAAGGGCATGATCACATCATTTATCTTCTTCATATATTAGCATGATAAAAGCTTATAAGTTATATCATGAGACTCATGTGGACATTCTACCATTAAAGAAGAACTTACCTTGTTGACTTTGTCTTGAAACCCCCCCTTGCTTGAGTTACGTCCCCCTTAATTATTGTGTGGGTTTTTGGTTTGGTTCTTTTCTTCTTCCTAAATAAAGTTAGCCACCTTGAATTTGGATCCTGTCTCCTTGACTTGTTTTTTTCTTATTGACCTTTATTATTTAAAAATTAATATTTTATGTTATAAAATATTATTTTTTAAAATTATTTAATTATTAGGTTTTAAACCTAACCCTAAAGTTAGGAATAATATTCTATCCCTAACCTACCCACCAAAACCATAAAAGAGACCTATCCTCACTCTTTACACAGACACTCTTATAAGTTGAGTTCTGATATGAGGTTTTATGCAGCTTCTTCTTGTTCAGATTGTTGAGTGGTTGTATCCCCTCTAGGAAATTTCTTCTTGGTGTATTAAGCCACCGTGGGATTACTCCTCCAACCTCTTGCAGTTGTCGACCCCTAAGGGTATTTTCCATCTTTCTGTAGGTCTCTTCTTGGTTGTTTTTTGGGTTTTCTAGTTCTCCTTGCTGGTGTCGTTCTCCTCTTCTCCCTGTTGATGTCTCCCTCCTCATCTCCTTGTTGATGCCACCCTATGTATGTTGTCGTTGTCCTCTTCTATTGTTGGTGCCACCTGTGTATGTTGTTGGTTAGTGTTTTGATATTTTACCCTAAACGTTCTTCTTGGAAATTTGTTCTAAGTGTCATGATGAGATCTTCCCTAAGGGTTTGATCATTGATCCCTTAAATATTTTTCTGAGCATATATCTAAGAGGATAA
>ML802292.1:113906-128893 GCA_009831015.1 Picea engelmannii
GCCATCAATGCCAAAGGGGGAGATTGTTGGAAAATGTTTAATAGGTAGCGTATGCTTGTCATTGATGGCAAGTACAACAGTGAATATGGCATGAGTATAGGGAGATAGGTAGTGTATGCTTGTCATTGATGGCAAGTACAACAACGAAGATGGCATGAGTATAGGGAGAATGTAATAGACGGGAATCAAAAGCAGTTTGGAAAGACACTGCAGAGGATGGTTGGCATTCTTTATAGGCAGTATGCACTTGTCATTGATGGCAGGATCAGAGTGTGCATCGATGGAAAAACAGGAACAACGTAAGCTTAGGAGGAATTAGCGCAAAGTTGAATGCAGTGCGTAGGTGTGCACCAAGGATGAGGTTAACTCATGGCTAAAGCTCAAGGGAGATAGCATACTTAGGATCACAGGAAGATCAAAGGTCGAGGCCTTTGACACTTAGAAATTCTTCCAAGTAAGGAGGATGTGTAATCTTGAAGGAGAAGCGTTGGTGATCGTTGGATCCCATCCCGATTTCTCGATGACCATCAGATCTCAATGTAGACAAGAGGAGCGCACAAATATGAAGGATAGATCTCGGGCGTTAGATCCGAGCGCAGGGTCCGACCACCGTTGGATCAAGGAGAACCTGCACATTCTTTAAAGTGCAAGGAGTAGAGGGCTCATGAAATCCTGAAAGAAGGAGGACCGTCCATCTTCAGGTAGGACACGTGGGGATAGATCGTCAGTTCGCTGACTGGAGAGTCAAAGGAACGATGTTCCCTAACCTCTCAAAATCGCGATATCTAAAATCGTGATTTAATCTCAGCCGTCAGATTAAGGTTGAATCTGGACTATTGATTCTAGTCCATGTCGGAGTTTCGGGGATTGAGAGTTGGAGATGTCAAGTAATATCATCCACAAAAATCCCGATTTCGCGATATGCAAAATCGTGACTTAATCGCAACCATTGAACCAAGATCAGATCTGGACCATTGATCTAGACCATTGACCTTTGAATCACGACATGGAGAGGGAAAAGAAACAATGCAACAAGAATTGCGAAATCATGATTTAATCGCAGCCATTGAATCAAGGTTTGATCTGGACCGTCGATCTCAGTCCATTTCGGAGTTTCACGGATCGAGAGTTGAAGATGTCAAAGAAAAATAACCACAGGAATCCCGAAATTGCAATATGCGATATTGCGATTTAATCGCAGCCGTCAGATCAAGATGTGATCTGGACCATTGATACGACTCCATTACGGAGTTTCATGGATCGAGACTTTGAAGTGACAAAAACATTGAACGTCAAGAGTGTCGAAATCGTGATGTGTGAAATCCTGACTGAATATGAACCGTCAGATCAAGATGTGATCTAGACCGTCGATCTGACTCACGTCAGCATACCACGTCATCTAGGAACACGTGGCACAACCAGCTAATGACAAGTGTCATACTGATTCAACATTTCAGGCACATGTAAGCCACGAATTAGAGTGACACGTGGCAGTATTCAACATGTGTCAATCCACGTGTGACATCAGCAGATTTACACCACTTCAGAGTTTCAGAAATTAGGAGATGGGCAGATGTCGGAGGATGAGGAGGGGCTAAAGGGAATGAGCCTTGTCGCATGGTCAGGTGGAGAATGATACAAAAGGTGACACGACAGGAGTGGGGTCCTTCATCAATACCCCACCATTCCGAACCCCCCCTCCCCCGTATTAAAGGAAGAAAGGCAAGGGGGTCCGGAATTGCTTGAGCACCATTGATCTGGGCACTCTAGTCCTAGCCACTCGAGAGATGCGTGCTCAATTCCGGACCCCCCCCCCTCTGCTTAAAGGTTGAATGGAAGGGAGGCTCCGGAATCCAATCCCGACCGTAGATCTGGGAGCACAGATTCTGGTCGTCCAGATTTGCTCGCTGCATATCCAAAAGGTGCATTTGCACCCCAAACTTAGGAAGGCATAAGCTCGACTGCACCAAAGAAGACGACAAGTCTCAATTGCCGGAGAGGTTGAGAAATCTCAATAGAACACCCAGTGATGTTGGATGCATGGTGGAAAACGACCAGAGAAGCTGAAGAGTCACATGGAATCTGCTAGTGTAATGAAGATGATTTGTGGAGGAAATTGACAGTTGGATGAGGGATAGAGCTCATAACTAAAACATAAAGGATTAGCTCGACTGTAACAGAGAAGACGAAGAGTCTCAACTGCCAGAGATAAAAATGAATCTCGGCTTAACACCTAGTGATGATAGACAGAGGGGTTGAACTGCCAGAGAAGTTGAAGGGTCGCGATGATGATCACATAGAGAACTTGAGATGTGGAGGATATTGGTGCAGTATGAGCATGCAGAGGAATGGTGAATATTGCATGCACAAAATGCACAGAAGCCATATATACATGGTACAGAGAAGAGAAGCGGTTGTTGTTGTTGTTGGAGTTTGTTGTGGTTGTTGTTGTTGAAGGTGATTCATGTGTGAAGAAGGAGGAGAGTGCAGCAGCTTAATTGAATAGAAGAGGATCTGTGCAGGGAATGGACATGGCGCACAGAGCATAAAAAGTAGAAGAACAGATAGTGCAAGTCATGTGTGCAGGAAGACAGTGAGGTAGACAGAGCAACGAAATGCAGCAGAACAGTGATGAGTCTGGTAAGCCATTGTTGAACATTATATCACTGTAATAAGTTTCAGTAGCAAAGATTTATATTTCAGGGAGGTTGGGAGGTGCTAGGGAGGATTGTTGTCCTTAGAGGTTCAAGTGGGTGCTTGAACACAGGGAGTTGTAGCTTCTATCTGGTTGCAGCCAGAGAAACCAGGGTGGTAGGGTGGTGCAAGGGAGAACTCTTGTTCTCTATTATACAGGTTGGTGTCTGTATGATTGGAAGTTGGTGCTTCCATCCAGTTGGTGCTGGAAACACTCAGGGAGTTGGTGCTTCCTTCTAGTTGGTGCTATAGAAACTCATGGAGTTGGTGCTTCCTTCTAGTTGGTGCTAGAGAAACCAGGGAGTTGGTGCTTCCTTCTAGTTGGTGCTAGAGAAACCAGGGAGTTGGTGCTTCCTTCTAGTGGGTGCTAGAGAAAATAGAGAGTTGGTGCTCTCAGCAAGTAGTAGCTTGCAAAACAGAGGTTGTAGCCTCATTATGAGTTGGTGCTCATATGTATGATAATTTAAAGAATGTAACTATTACTTATCATATAAAGAAAAAGAGGTTTTTATCCTTTATGGGTTTCCTCAGGAAATATCTGTCTCTGTGTATTGCATGTGTGTGACTGATACTGAATAAGCTATTGCTTACTTCCCTGCACTATTGTGATTGTCCTTCAATGTTTCTGCAAAGAGTTTAAAAAGAAGCATAATTGTTTAAGCACAGTAACAACTGATTCACCCCCCCCTCGTCAGTTTTCCAACAATCAAATGAACTATGGTCTATCTAGTATAAAGTTGTGGTCGAACATATGTAAAAACTTGCAATCTATTATATAAATTGATGTAGGTTAGGAGTAGTCATTATTCAACATATGGATATTAATATATCTATAGTCATAGGCAAAAATCGTATTGATAATCACGCAGTCCCACCACATTGTTCTTCCAATTTATATATTAAATTCGCAATAACTCAGAGTGTAATAAATTTGCTACTAGGGAATATATAATTCGCTGACCCACATCAAGACACTGTGGAAGTCATAAAACGTAGCCAAGACATCAGTAACAGGAGAAGGGAACAAATGGTAAGGATGGCACAATAGATATGAGTTCACAGGGTGGATACAGGCTAAGAAAGATGGATCGCTTCCCAACACATAGTGAACACGTAAGAACACATGTAAAATCCCAGTCAAGCATAGAAAATCCTAGCCTCTATATTAAGTGGGCGCAGACGGGTCCAAACAAACACAGGCACACACTGTTAAATTTGCTAACAAAAAAAACCGTGAAAGCTGTCATTTAAATCCACGAAACCACAGGTAATAAATGAAGTGACTGTGTAATAGGATAAATGTAAGGTCATGGGATATTGCCAAGAAAAATCTAGGTTGGAAGATGGGTAGAACGCCTAGAAAAATGAATTGATTGTTGGAGTATGCCAGGAGAAAAATCGTGGTTGAAAGCATTGGCACACATAGGGTAAAATTGTTGTTGTTTAACCCAAAATCGAGGCCAGTTAAAGGGGAAAAATTCATCAAGTTTAACATCACGCTGGTTGGGTTCATCAAATAAAAACAAGGATGAGTTTTACCATCAACAATATTTCGCTGATTTTTAACACACGATTTTCACTCAGTAAAATCACCATCATTGTAACATATAATGCAGAGAATAAACACTTGCCAGATGTATGAAAATGACAGGAAAAAAACGATCTTAAAAAAGATTAAAATGTATAGGAAAACCATTGTCCAGATGGGTCAGAATGCAAGATGAATTTTCCTTAAAACATAATGAAATTGCAGAGAAAAATTTACAGTCGATGTATTAAATTGCAAAGAAAAAATTCACCAGTTTGTAAGGAATAAAATTTCAAAGTAAAAATATAAAAGTAATTTGTCCATCAAGACGTATGTGAAATGCAAGGGAAAAACACAATAGTAAGAGTAATAACATTCGACCATCACACAATAATAAAAGAATAAAACACAATCCAGAGTGGCCCAAGGCAGATTAAAACTTTGCCATCAAGCAATAAATCACAGAGTTAATTAATCAAATCAAGGTGTAAGATAATCAATCAACCTGGAACGATCAACAGGGGTGGATGGCTTGGAAAAACATCATTCACTCATCATCCATGCACAGAAAAGAAGGGAATTAGGATCTATAGATATATTAACACCGAAGTGACGACTGTCGATCTGGCTCCTAGACGACTGCTGAAGCGTGGACTGATGATCTAGGGATGAGGACGAAGACAAGGAACAAAATCTTCATAAAAATCAATAAAATCAACAGGACATTCGCAACATTCTGGGATCGATTGCCAAGGGGTTCAAGCCTAGCAATGAGCTTAAGGCTATGGTGATTTTAAGTTCTTGATTAATAGGCTAAGCCAAACACTTTATTTACACAATTAAAAGTACAGAAATGAAGGCACAAGATCAATATTAATATACCATACATTAGTAAAAGAATCTGTATCGTAGCCCAAGTCGACTGCTAAGAGTCGTTGTCCTGCGTGCTTCTTGTTGCTCCTGTTTGTTGACTGTTGAGACTTCACTGGTACCTCCCAGCCAATGCTAGGGGTACTCTTCTTCCCCCTTAGCCTCCGAGCCGCAAAGGGGACACACACACTAACCAGAGAACAACTAGCTCCTAGCTCGCCTCGCAAGGCGGAGCTACCACTCCTCACCAAGATGGGTATCCCAACTTCCACAAGATAAGTCAGTCATGTCAAAAATCATGCAGTGTAACGTTATGCATGAAGGAAGAGATCCATCGTCCTCCTCCTCCCTCATTTATATAGAGTTTCTAAGTCATTTCTTTCCCGATTTCTCATTTAATTTATTGTTCAATAATTTAATTCAGAAAAATCCTTCCCGTACATGTGTCACCCATCCCCTTCGTTACACCAGAAATTAATTTCATTAATTATTTAATTACTCCTATTTGCACCACCCACCTAAAAGCATCCATAGAATCACTCCTAGGTGTCCCCATATTCCCTTACACATTTTAATGACTTACCACCTTAATAATTTATTAGTCGAGTTCAATTTAGAAAGTTCTTAAAGGCAAGATTCCTTGCTAAGTTAGTCATTCTGATTTTTCCTTATGCTCCCCTTTCTCTTTACGTTTCCCCCTTTTCCCTTAGTTTCCTAATTCTTTTAAATTTTCCTCTTTCCCTTTTTATCTAAAACTCAAATTAGCAAGTGTAGAAATTACCTTTTTCCCCTTTTTCTTTTTAATTAATAAATTTTTAATTAGCATATGCAACAAAACAATTATTTCCTTTTTTTTAAATTTAATCCCCCAAAGTAATTTGATTTTTATAAATTAATTGAATTACCTACCCCCTTCTCGCCACACGTTTAATGATGATTATTAGTATTATTTATTTTTTTTATTTTTATTTTTTACCACAAGTATCACTTAGACATAGATTTTATTTTCCTAGGCTGGGTGACATTTTTATTAGGGAAATTGTTTTAAATATTTCTGGACACATCATTCGTTCTAAGGCTAACTAGATTTATTAATTTCTTATTTAATAATGCGACATGCCTTTCAGGATGCACTAGGTAATCCAAGGGTTCCACTCACCTCTTGACTGACTTGGTAGACATCAAAAACCCCTAGAGTCAATACTCCGTCAGGTGATCTTGTGGGAGACTAAGCGCCTCTAAGGAATAAGGCCCTTGACTTATTGCGTGTCCCTTAGAATCATCGTGAGCGACTGTCGAAGTCTTCCCTCACGACATCGTGGGTCTTCTCGAACTAGGTAGTCATTAACCTACAATTCGAGCAATGACGAGATTGATAGTAGGCTATGATAGGGATGTTGTACACACCTCTCCCTCAACATATCTAGTAGTCATGCGTGACCCCTTTACTCCACATGTGAGTGTGGTCGACATGCTATCATTAGCTTGCATCATCAACGAATCGTGTCAGAATAAAATCCATAATCATAACATCTAATTAGATGCACACATGCCATATATACAACAATAAAACTCCAATAGTCCAATCCCTGACTCGATCCGAAGTCCAAGGGTTTCATCGATGCCTCAGAATCCTCGAGGTCCAAATCCTGCACACTCAGGAGAACTGAGTCAATAGCACATGTTTAAGTCAATACAACAAAATAAAATATAAGCACATCCATAATGCTTCATAATCATAATCAATGGCCAATAGTATAATAATCTGGATCACTTGCAAGCATGTGTCCTCAAAGAATAAGTTCGCTCAGTGCGCAGAAGAGAGGGATGTTACATACACCCTCTCTTGGTCTAAACTTCGTACCGAAGTTTCACAGTATATAAGTGTCGAAATCATGTATATCACAGTGTCATAAGTCTATTTATTAAAAAAAAATGGAAACTGTTGGCGCATATCATATGCATCCACCTAGGTCACCGAATGTAGACTATAGTTGTCCCATTGGACCTTGACCTAATCTACTATTCGACGTCGTAGCTGTCGAATGCGATGATCTAGGATGCATATCAGCTCAGCCGTGAGCGCCCCCTCGTCCGATACCTGCAAGGAAATCATGTCAATAACATGTGTAGGATCATTAATATAATGTCTCAAAATAGATACGTGAAAAACATCGTGCATACGCCTCAAAGAAACAAGTAAGGCTAGTCGATAGGCCACGGGTCCCTTCCTCTCCACAATATCGAAGGTGTAACAACCCTAGTTAAATAATTAATTGTCATAGTTAAATAATTGCTTAAAGTATATTAAGTTTAATTAATTAATTAATTAAATGTCCTATATTATTAATTGTTTAATGTATATTAATTAATTAATTAATTAATTAACTCATTAAATATTTGGTTAATGAATTTAAGTTTAATAAATTTTAATTTATTAAATGAAAACTTAACATATCGAATGATGGAACCATTAAGGAGAAGGGGATAAGGTGGTTGGCATTGAATGGAGGGATAAGTTGGTTGACATTGAATGGAGGGATAAGGTGGGTGAGTCTTAATGAAAGGAAGAAGGTAGTGAGTGAAAAAAAGAAAAAAAAAAGAACGATATGAGGGGGAAAACACTCTGGAGAAGGGGACTTTTTGGCAAGGAGAATTATTTTCATATGGGAGACTATATTGGGCATTTTTACTTCGGGGGAGATTGGGAGACTGTATTACTGGTTTCTAGCTGGGGAATCTTGTTGTAGGACTGAGATAGGGGGGCACCTGTTGCTGGGAGTTTTGGGCTTGGGGGCCAGGAATCCTTACGGAATCCTGGAGCTAGGGAGCCAAAGAGGCTTTGTTCCTAGTTGGCTGGGTGGTTAGACAATTTTGGGCAGAGCATCAGGCAGAGTTGGAGAACAACAACAACATCAATTAGAGGTATGTATTTTCAATTTTCTACTATTTTATATAATTTATTATGATCTGCTCATAAATTTTAATTAAGATGAATGGTTATATGCTGGTTATGAATGGTTATATGCTCGTTATGAAATTGTGAAAATGTTAGGATAGCATTTCTCTAATCGAATATTTTTTCTTTATAAGGCTCTGTTTGAAGAGACCCTACACATGGTATCACAGCTCATGGGTGCGGGCTCATGGGTTTTGAACCCAAGACCAGTAGCCACATGACTCATTACATGTCGACGCCCAAGTAACGAAGAACCAAACCACAAAGGAGCCCACAAGAAACCAATGCACAGCCACCCAAATCCACGCTCAAGCGTCAAAGCCCTAAACCCTAAGCCCGCAAGCGCACCAAGCCCGTATACCTTTGCCAAGCTACACAGAGAAGCCAATACAGAAGCACCAAGCTCCAATGCATATCCTTCAAGCTATGGAAATACACAATAATATTACAAATGAAAACACCCGATAATCTCCATCGGATTCCTTATTGTTAAACAAAAAAAAAAATGTGTTACCTATGACAGTTACGGCCAGGTAGGTGTGGATGGTAGGATTCGAACCTGCACGGGCAGAGCCCACATGATATCAAGCAATTCCCAATAACCACTCTAGCACGTCCACAACCAAAGCCAAGCGCCTGTGCTAAGACACCAGGAGAATTCAGACTAAGTGCCCAAGCACCAACGCCATACATCAAGAGGCAAAAATGAAAATGAAAGAGGAGGTTGGCCATGGCAGCCGATCATGTAGCTAGGGGCCTCGCAAGAGGAAAATCTTATGTGAAAATGAGAGTTTAGGGTTTAGTTAAGAAGAGCGGGAGGAAATGGGGGTGGGGCACGTGGGCTTCATGCATGCCCGCGCTTTATTTTATTTTAATTTATATTATTTTTTTTTATTTTTCTTTTTTGTTTATTATTTGTTTTTGTTATTTTGTTGTATTTGATTATCGTTATTTATTTATATATATATTATTTATTTTTTTATTTTATTAAATATTCTTATATAATTAAATTTTAAATTTTAATTGCTTAAATTTAGTTTAAACTTTAATTATTTAATAATAACACAAGAAAACAAAAATTTTAATATTATATGTTTTAAAATAAAATTAAAGTAATTATGATTAATCAAGGTGATTAAGTATGTTTTATTAGTATAATTAATGTCATTAATTAAAAGTAATTAATCATTAGAATAGAATCACTAATTAATCATTAGTAATTAATGTTTAAATTATATTTAAATTATATTTAATTTTATGATTCATGTTTAAATTTAAAACTGGTTAAAGTGACTAATTAAATTATTTTAAGAGAAAAGTTTAAGGACTTAGACCAGGATAAGCGGGAGGGGGCTTCGTGTGCACTGGGAAGGTAAGTTAGAGGAATAGGCGAGTGTGGTACAGTGCTAGAGTAACTACCGGGCGAGAGGGTCAATAGTTTTCTTAGGAAAAGACATCAAGCTTAGACGCTTTAACCCTAATCTAGCCACTTCCCCTAAAGAGAGTAATGTTTGTTTACAGACAAGTAAAAAAAAACATACGCCTAACCCTATTTTCTAGTTTAATTTGCATAAATGTGAAATGTCCTAGACTCACCCTGACAAACTTTGGTTGATGCAGATTCAAGTATACAGGATTGTTAAGACAAGAGGTAATCAAGGCAGAGAAGCATCGACGCAGAGATCACCGGTGCCACCACCACCATCGCCTAAATTAGCTCTCATTTTGTGCTCTTTGGAGGCCATAAATGAGACTTTAAAGGGGCATCAGCCAACAGGGATCGAAGTGGAACCCCCACCATCTGGAATGGGCAATCTTGAAGTGTGGAGGGATTCAGGGGGAGGGCCTCCACTCGAAGACATCACTAGAGAGCTGTAGAAGATCAAACTTCCAGAGTTTGTTGGGGGTTGTACCAGTGAACGTGCTGAGGCATGCTTGGAAGACATGACAAGGTGTTTTTCCTTAAGAGACTATGCATCCATGTCGAAGGTGAAAATAACAATTTTTCAGTTGAGAGACAGTGCCCTGAACTGGTGGGGAAATCTGGAGAGGCAATTGCACCTTACCTCGACCACCGTCTCTTGGGAACTTTTTTAGGAGAGTTTCTGAAGGAAATATCTACCAGCTTACTATGAGGAACAACAGGTGGGAGAATTTCATGTTCTAGTATAGGGAAACATGACCGTAGAAGAATACAAGATCAGGTTTATGGAATTGGTCAAATATGTTTCATACATGGATAATGACCAACGACAGGAAGAACACTTTTTCTATGGGTTAAAACCTAAGATAAGGTCCATGGTGTGGATGTGGAAACCGTCTTCAGTAGCAGAAGTAGTCGAAAATGCACGTTATGAGGAGGAACACATGAACTTAAATGGAGGTACGAGATCGACCTTTCCGCATCGTCCTGGATTCGTGGGAAAGGCCCCTAGGACAATCTCCAGGGGAGGGAGCTCCAAGCCACCTCCATATGATAATAGAGTCACACCAAGGATAGTCGCCATGGGTATTTCAATGACAATGAGTGCATCATCCCGTTCATCACCAACGACGCAGGTAGGTCCACGACCATCTCAGGGAGCAACAGGTAGGGGTAGGGGTTCCAGGGGAAGGAACTCATTTCAGAGACTGTCACAGAGAAGTATGCAAGTTCAATCTCGGGTTACATGTTGGGGATGTGGAGGACCCCATTACCAACATGAATTCCCAGAGTTACAATCAGGACTTGTGCATAGAGAAGGAAAGGCCACGATGTGAAGAGCAAGCAGTAGCCACTAGATTTATGTAGCAGTTAATAATCGCCAGACAGAACATCAATCCATGGTGGTGGAATCGTTAGGTACGCTAAATCATATCAATGTTAAAATTTTATTTGATTTTGGTGCTACAAATAGTTTCATTTCACCATCTGCATTAGAAAGGAGTGGGTTGGCAGCTTACAAGCACAATGACTTTAAATAAGTCGAGATGGCTTCGGGGGAAAAACAAGTGGTAGGACCTAGCATTGATAATTTTCTAGTAGACCTGGGGGTGTGTACTACCAGGTTGAAAGTATACGTCACAACTCTCGGGGCGTATGACCTAATCATTAGAATGGATTGGTTAGAAACCCATCGAGCTATGGTATATTGTTTCGTAAAAATGGTGCTTTGTGTTGATGATGAAGGAAGGCCAGTAGAGATCCAAGGTGTACGGAGAAAGGTGTCTATATGCTTTATCTCAACTATGAAGGTTAAGCGGTGCATGAGGCAAGGGTGTCGACTTTATGTAGTGGAAGCAGTGAGTGAAAGGAAAGGACCCTCCTTAGATTAGTACCCATTATTTTCAAAGTTTAAAGATGTTTTTCCGAACGAGTTACCAGGGTTACCTCCTGAGAGGGAGCTTGATTTTACTATTGAGCTAAAACCTGGTGCAAAACCAATTTCCAAGACTCTGTATAGGATGACAGTGCCAGGAATTTGTGAGTTGCAGATGTAGTTGAAAGAGTTACTCAACTTAGGGCTAATAAGGCCTAATGTCTCACCTTGGGGTGCACCAGTAATATTTGTGAAGAAGAAGGATGGTTCTTTACGACTGTGCATAGATTATAGGGACTTGAACCGTGCTATATTGAAAAATAGGTACCCAATACCACGAATAGATGATCTCTTCGATCAGATGAAAGGAGCAGCGGTATTCTCAAAGATTGATTTGTGATCAGGGTACCACCAGTTAAGGATTAAGGAAGGCAACATTCCTAAAACTGCCTTTTGAACTCGGTTTGGGCATTACAAGTTCATTGTAGTACCTTTCAGATTGACCAATGCACCAATAGTATTCATGAGCCTCATGAACGATGTATTCCAGAAGTACTTAGACTGCTTTGTACAAGTCTTTCTAGATGATATCCTCATCTATTCCAAGAATGAAAGAGAACATGAGGAACACTTACGAGTGGTGTTGTCCTGCCTTAGAGAGAACAAATTGTATGGGAAGTTGTCGAAGTGTTCCTTCTTCCATAAATAAATTCACTATTTAGGTCATATCATTTCCGGTGAAGGAATCTATGTGGACCCAGAAAAGGTAAAGGCCATTATGGAATGGCCAGTGCCAAAAAATTCTCATGAGGTAAGAAGCTTCATGGGGCTAGCAGGTTACTATCAGAGATTTTTGGAAGGGTTCTCTAAAATAACGAAACCCATCACCACATTGCAGTGAAAGGGGGTCAGGTATGAATGGACAGAAGAATGTGATAGTGCATTCATCGAGCTTAAAAGGTTACTAACTAGTGCACCAATTGTATGAGTGTCGGATATGGAAAAGGACTTCACAGTCTGCACGAATGCCTCGAAGTAAGGGTTGGGGGTCGAGCTAATGCAGGATAGAGGACTAATAGCTTATGCATCAAGGAGGTTGAAGAAACATGAGGAACTTTATGCTACTCATGATTTAGAGCTGGCAGCTATAATGCTAGCTCTGAAACTTTGGAGGCACTATCTAGTAGGGTGAAACTTTGAGCTCAAAATGAACCATCAAAGTTTAAAACATCTCTTCACTCAAAGGGATTTGAATGCCAGGCAAAGGCGATGGAGTGAGTTTATGAGTGAGAACAATTTTGGTATTTCATACATCAAGGGAAAGGAAAATGTGGTCGTGGATGCCTTGAGTAGGAGACCACATGTCTTTCCCTTAATACCCTTAAAAGTCAATATGAGGGAACGTGTGTTGACGGAACTCCATGGAGACAGTTGGTATTTAAAGGTTACTTCAAACCTCCAGTGTGGGAGGCAATTAGATCCAAAGTATGAAGGATATAGTCTGGAAGAAGATGGACTATTAAGATATCAAGGAAGGATGTACATCCCCGAAGTTGGGGATATTCGAAGCTTCATACTGAAGGAATCCCATAGAGCACTTTATTGTGTGCATCCAGGTGTGAAGAAAATGTATGAAGACATGAGGAGGCTCTTCTTCTGGGTAGGCATGATGCGCGATGTAGTCCATTTTGTCACCAAGTGCCTAGAGTGTCAACAAGTGAAAGCTGACCACCATCACTCGATAGGTCTCCTACAACCACATGATGCTCCTATGACCAAGTGGGAAGTCATTTCTATGGATTTTGTTGTGGGTTTTCTACTCACATCTCATAGACACAATTCCATTCTTGTGATAGTTGATAAGTTAACCAAGAGTGCTCATTTTATTCCAGTTAGAGACACTTATGATGTTAGTGATGTGGAACACGTGTTTGTAAGTGAGGTCATCCATTTTCATGTGATACCTAAGAAGATCATTTCAGATAGGGACTCCAGATTCACTTCTAGGTTTTGGACAAGTTTGCAGTCAGCGTTGGGGACTCAGTTGAACTTAAGCACAACTTATCATCCTGAAACAGATGGGAAAACTGATAGATTAAATCAAGTCATGGAAGACATGCTTAGGATGTATGTCATGGATAATCAAACCCATTGGGAGAAGTACCTACCTTTGGTAGAGTTTTCCTATAATAACAGTTTTCATAGCAACATCGGAATGCCACCCTACGAAGCTTTGTATGGAAGGCCATGCATAGAGTCGTTGAGTTGGGAGAGGTTAGAAGACTAAGTAACAGTTGGGCCATAACTGATTCAAGAGATGGAGGAATAGGTTATTCAGATTAGGAAGAGACTAAAGGAAGCACGTGATAGACAAAAAAGTTATGCGGATGCACATAAGACTGATCGAAGTTATAAAGTGGGAGATCAGGTTTTCATTCATATCAAGCCTAATAAGAGTACCATACGGTTCAGGAAGGGGAAAAAGTTGTCACCTCGATTTATAGGACCATTCAAAATCCAAGAGAAAATTGGACCCGTCGCCTATCGTCTCGTACTACCACCCCACTTGCATAAAACTCATAATGTTTTTCATGGATCTGTTCTACGTCATTATGTTGTTGATGAATCACATAAACTAAATTGGAAGGAATTGCAGGTATCGGACGCGGGAAATCTCATGGTAGAACTGTTATGCATATTGGACCATAGAGTCCGACAACTCAGGAACCATCTGGTAGACCAAGTTAAGATCCAGTGGGACAGGTATAGTCCAGGATCTTCTACTTGGGAGGATGCCGAGACATTACGACGAGATTGTCCCTCACTTTTTTGACCACCTTGAGTATATGTTTCTCGAAGGTTGGGTGTATGTAACACCACCTTTTGACTTCAACAACTAGGATTACCTGAGGCCTGATTACCCTTATTTTCTGTCACCGCGAAACTATTAATGATACACTTGAACTTTTAAGATGTAGAAACATGTATGAATGTTTAAATGTATTTGAATAATGATGGATATGATGCGATATATTGTGAGAATGTAAATTTTATGAATATTTAAATGCTATTTTATGATGATGGATATGATGCAATATACTGTATGAATGAGAATCCTATGAAGGTTTAAATTCTATTTGAAGGATGTTGGATATGATGCAATCTATTATGTACATGATAATTCTATGAATGGGTAACGTTAATTGAAGTATGGGATATTATGAGATCTATTTCTAACTTGAAAACTTGATGTTAAAATTGTTGGTACATGGATACCAAATTGAAATTATGGTTGTACGCAATTACATGATGATGATGCATAGATATGTATGAGTTTGTGTTACAGACTAATCTATAGGTTATTGGGCTATGAAATAGCCCAGGAATATTGATGATGAAAGTGGATGTCATGACCACTGGCCGAGAAAAAATATGGCATGAATCTTTGTATGTGAAATTATATTTGTTTGGATACATTTCTATGATATGTGGACTAGTACAGGATTTCAGGAGGTGAAATTGCCCAAAACTGAATAAACGATGACAAAACTCCCAACAACACGGTGCCACTGTATATTCCATTGTAGGGTGTGGACCCCAGTCCTATTAGGAGGGGTGGAGGAATTTCCAACTGTGT
>ML802292.1:162835-179575 GCA_009831015.1 Picea engelmannii
GCACTAACTAAGGTGCGCACAGTATGGAGGACAATGAGCCTCATGTATATGATATGTATTATAGGCTAGTGAGACGGTTACTATAAGCTAGGATGCTTATGTTTTGGTATTAGGCTAGAACGCCTAGATGTCAAGGGCCAATGCGCCTACTTTGTACATGACTCATGATTAATATAAATACATTGATGTGCGCAGACCGACCACGATAAAAGAGATGGGGGACTGAACTTCACCAGTTAGGGAAAGGGAGGGCCAAAAGTCAAGGGAATATTATATTGATATTCCTAGAACATAAAGTATGGATAATTATTTTATCCTAAGTCCTAAAGTTGGAGACAAGTGGACCAAAGTAACTTCCTATATGACAACTATCAAGTTGGGGACATGAATTCATATCATGGACTTAGCTCATTTGGGTGATCTTTTCCATGGGTGGGGAATTTTTTACCAGACCAGAGCCTAACCATCACTCTCACCATCACTTTCACGAAGAGTTCATAGTGATTCCTGTACACACTCAGTTATCTAGTCAATGATTCCATGATCATTTTCACTCACGCATTTTGTTATCCTTGAGACAACCATTTCACCATTCTGGAACCCGTTCCCATACCTCCTTTTGGTTGGTGTACCTGGTTAGCTTGGAGCGGGATTGAAGAAGTGGGTTGTCAGGCCCATGAGCAGTTCTCTTAGCGAGAGAATTGTTGGGGATTGATTCCCAAAGGTGCTAAACTGCAGCTACAACGCTATGAGAATTCTGGTCCGGCCTGTTGCTGAAGCCCTAAAAGGGAAGTGGGGTAGCCGAGGGACTATTGAGCAGAGAAGGGGCACACTTCCTTGGGTGGGATAGGCATGTGGGGAATGAGAGGCTGTCGGTTGTTAGTTGAGTGAGCACCTGAGACAGAGCCTTTCCTGTTGTCCTTGAGCCTTAGCCTGGATAGGAGCCCTTTACCCTAGGTGGAGTTTAGTCCCATTTTGGGGGTGACTCACTGTTGAGAGTGATGAACAGTGTAGTCTATGGCTGGGAGGTTCTTGGATGGTCTGTAAGCAGTTGGTGACAATATTTCTAAGATAAGTACCAATTTTATGATAAAATGATATGTTGTTTTGTTATTTACATGCCTATGTTACGATTTTAGCATATATGTGATTATGATTGCTTGTGTTCTTATGGGTAATTTCCCGTAAATGATGCATATTTGTAGTTACTGTTATTTCTATATAAATGTCGTATGTTACAGAAATAAAATTGGTGTTTAACTTTAAAGCTTCTGCAAGAATGTTGTATGTATATGTTCTAGATGCATGCAGTAAAAAGAGTAAATATAGGTAGTATAACTCAGTTGATTACTGAGAATGTTACCGACTAGTGTCAGAGCATGAGTGGTTGCTCTAGAGTGGCGTACTTCGGCCTGAGGCTGGCCGGGGGAACATTACATTACGTGTCATCACATTAGGATCCATGACAATGCATTGAGCCATGATAGGAATTTCATTTCATCATGCATGCCACATGGACCAATTACATTCATTATCCTTACACATTTGGACGTTGTATTCATACTCATGCATTATTATATCTCCTTGAACCACAAGTGGGAGCTATTAATGCATCAAGGATGAGTTAGTTACAAGTTATTATGGTGGTTACAAGTGCTTAGTTTGACCATTTGATGATGTGGGATGGATCACTATTGTTTATTTGAGGAGAACCCACATTAAGGAGCCCACACATTCCATTTATGCCTGAATTTTGACTTGGATATCCCACATGTGTGGGAGATGGCACCATGCTTTAATTTGGTCATTTCCACACTTGGACCATTACTTGGTTTGAGGGAGTTAGTTGGAGGATCGTTAGAGGCCTTTGGGATCATGTTGACTCATTTTCCCACTTCATTATTTGGATGTTGGCACTAGTTTTGAGGAGTGCACCTTTTTTACCTCTATCTATCCCACATGTGTGGCTCCTCCTGTTGTATTTTGAACCATTTTTTAGGGGCACTTTTCTATTGGAGGGTTTTGAGGGAGTTGTTACATCACTTGTTGTTTTATGCCCATGGTTTTGATTAGGCCAATGGTTTTGAGTTCATGGTATTGAGCTATAACATTGCATTACTTGTTCTATTGAGGAGGCTCCTCACCTATAAAAGGAGGATACCTGTCTCATTTTATTTATTGGAGATTAATGAGAAAAATTGCTTAAAGGATTCTTTTACATCTTTTCTTTTTCTAAGTGATTGTTTAGATGTTTATCAAAGTTTTAGATAAACAATTTCCATGTTTTTATAAAGGATGCAAAGCTACTACAAGGACAAAGAAGGTTGAAATGCCTCATTTGGAAGGGTAACTCAAGGTATGGTTTTCTTTCCTCAGTCCTTTGACTATTAAAGAATTTATGCATTACATTGAAGCAGGATGTCTAGGGGCTCTTCCCTCTTACCTTGGAAAATATTTAAAATCACCTTGCTACTACTTGGATAAGCTTCTTTATGGACCAACAACATCGGTGACAACTAGTTAGCCATTTAACTAGATATGAAACACTATCCTATAATTAATTAAAATACAACACATATAATTCATTACCAAAATATTTGGTTTAAATTACTTAACACATGATGGAAACACTTTAATACATCTATCACCACATGTGCATCCTTTGATCATCTCCTAAGTGGTCATTTTTTTCTTTCTTTTGACATGATAGGGACATAACATAAAAATTTAGAAATAAACAAAGGATATTCTTTTACATATTATTATTATTATTAAAGGAAAACTTTGTGGGAAAATAATTTAGGAGTTGTTTCTTTTCATTCATATTTATCATATCTAATAAACATTTCAATGTAAATAAGTATCCTTCACCTACTAGGTTCAATTTGGATATTTATTCGTGCAGAACTAGCCAAAAGACCAATTTTTTTTTAAGAACCAATTACGTTAACCCCTTGGACTCATGTTCCTCACCTAAGGGGATTTGAAATGGGCACTTGCTAGAATGGAACTAGCCAAATGACCATAATGTTGGATACTACTAGTTTGAGGGAACCCTTATGACTAGTGTGTGTCACCTAACAGGATTCAAAGTAAGCATATGTTAGCACAAAACTAGCCAAATGACCTACAACATTTATGATAACTAGGTACATAACTAACCAAATGATTGATAACGTTGGTGATAACTAGTTGAGCTAACCCCTTGGGCTTATCATAAAGGAAAAAATGAAGGTTGTCTTTGATCCACTTATATGTTCTTGGGTCACTAGATCATTTGATATAATGCTTTACCTTTGTGGGTGAAAACCTCACACTGTACAAAACTACTTCAAGGTAACTCATGTGTCCTATAAAAGTCTTCATGGGATTTAACCTTACCCATTAGTGGAAAACTCCTCACTCCTCCCCAATAAATCCAATCCCTTTAAGCAATTATCTATCACAAATAGACACACCTTATAATTTCTTAATTGACCCTCAAATCCAATGTAAAGTATAAACCTTAAGATAAATTTAATAATGATAATTTAATGATAAAATTAATAGTAAATATATTGTTTATTTAACTATTTTTATATTTTAAAATAGTGTTATATATATATATATATATATATATATATATATATATAACCATTAATTTATTTTAACCATGATTTGACCAATTAATAACTTTTAAAATTATATATCTAATATAAAATTCAAAATATATAACTTTTATATTTAATAAATATTTCAATCACTTGAATTTTGATAATTTCTAAAGTGAAAAGAAAAAATTTAAATATTGATAATTTCTAAAGTGAAAAGAAAAAATTTAAGTTAATTTATTTTTAAGATGAAAAGAAATTTTTCTTAGATTCTCCACCTTATATTGATAATAGATCTTAGTTTCAAAATATTTTTGATATTATAAGTTTTCTTAACATTTTAACTCAACAAAACCATAATGATATTGACTTCCCTTAAAGTCAAATTACTTTTCATACTAAAACGAAACCACATTTTCACAGTTTCTTCATAAATTTACTGTCCACTTCCTTTTTAACACAATAATGAGATACTCTTCTGTTTTAAAAATGGTTTTAAAACTCCCATTTTCTTCTTTCATCTGCCCTATTTCTATTTCCCAGTTATCAATATTGATGTGCTTGGAAATACTTTTCCGAGATACTCTTATGTTTTAAAAATGGTTTTAGAACCCCCATTTTCTTCTTTTATCTGCCATATTTCTATTTCCCAGTTCTCAATATTGGTGTGCTTGGAAATACTTTTCTGATTGATGAACATTGATGTACTTTTATGTTTTTTAAAAGGTTTTGAAACTCCCTTTTTCTGTTCTTTCCATGTGCCTGTTTTTTATTTTCCATATACTCAACTGTGACTGTACTTTTCTATTTAAAAAATGGTTATAAAACTCCTTTTTCCTGTTCTCACATGGAATCTTTTTATTTTCAAATAGATCAGGTTTGACTATTTAAGAACATCAATGCTAAATAAATTAGTCTACACTTGTATTCAATACCTCTACTTTTTTGAGAACATCGTCTCACACCAGGCGGGCTTAAACAATGTGCTGAATATTTCCAACCTTTTCATACATTTGACCCGAATGTATCTGATTTATGTTCATGTGATTTATAACAATGTGGCGAATAATCTTCACAAAAGGTGATAGCGACCATGAACCGAAGGACTTGGTTGCCACACTTTTACAATACTGAATGAGAGAAATCCTTCGTAATAATTGCGTTGTATGGTTGCAACAGGGATGAAACTGTGGAAATCATCTGGACTTTGTCATTTATTACTTTAATATGGACCTACGATAGAGCCAACATCAGCCATACGTCAGCCATTACAGATAAGCCATTACAGATAATCTGTAGGATTATCTAAATGGATGATTGTTTAAAGAGCAGAAAAATTGATACTTTTTGGCGCCGGATCATGACGAGAAAATAGATGTCAAAAATAAATAATATAAAAACTCAATAAAGGTTTGATTGATTCGTCTTATAATTGTTGACAGTTGATACTCACCCACCGATTGCTAAATGTTTGATTCATTCGTCTTATAATTGGTGACAGTTGTTGGCTACAGTGCAATGGCTTCAGACCGAATGTGACTGTATTTTAGTGGAAAAGACACCCACTTAGTTGCAGTGGATAGAACGTGCCATATCTCTGTCTCCCCAGCGATCTATTTTAAACGTTTACGTGTAGCGTGAGAGATCTGTCCGTTGAAACCCTCCCTCCCAAAGTCGGTGGATAGAAGTCATCATAAAAACCTTATTTTTTTTTTAATGATGTGATAGTTATAATAATAATAATAATACTTTTAAAAGTCACTAGCTCTTATTATTTTTTATCTTATCATATATATTTTGAATTTCAAGTTAAATATATGTTTGAATATCATGTTTTATATTATATATTTTGAATTTTATATTTAACATATGTTTCAAGATAATGTTTTATATTATATGTTTTGAATACTGTTGTGTTTTATATTATTTATATATATTTGAAACTGGGGATAGGATTTTTAAAAAATTGTAGAGAAAAATAATGCATATCCAAAAAAAATTATAACATATAATCTCAAAATTAAAGATAAAATATGTTATTCTATCTTCCTGATAGAATTAAGATTTTCCAAGTTGAAAGCATAGGTATGACAAAGTAGCTAATTATAATAACATGTTAAACAAAAATGGAGGAAAAGAGACTTTCCAAAATTGCTTCAAAGTCCAACCAAAACCACCTTCCACTCAAGCACACATGGCATAAGAATGCTCAATCTTTACTTGTTAATCCATAAGAGAATTAAAAAAGAGACCATATTATAGAATAAGGATAATATTTAAAATATTACAACATCTAAATTTAAGGAAAGATTGTGGTGCAATAAAGAGTTAGAGGGAAAAAGAAAATTAATAATTTAGAAGATCAAAAGTATTTCTCTATTTTTACTAGTGTAAAGAAGAAAATCAACATTGCTAAAATAAAAACAAATTCTCATGAACTACATAGTGAAAGTGAGAGTTGGACAATTCCCCAAAAATAGTGGAATGAAAAAATATATTATCTTTGTGACATTAAGAAAATTGAAAATGAAAATCTTTTCCTCTTAGAATCTCTAACATAGAAATATTTTTTTTTAAAAAACTTAAAAGTATTCCCTTACCTTACCTTATCAATACCACATTTGATTTCAATAGACATAATAATCATTTCATTATATTGGATAGTGTGTTTTATATTAAAATATATATCAAATATTATATTTTGTGTTATAATATATAGAAGTAATGCTAAAGATTTTTATGGATAATTAATGTGTGCAAAGTTTTGAAACTTTGCATTGTTTATCCAGAAAAATATTTAATATTATGAATAAATGTAGAAACTTATATACTCAAATTAAAAAAAGTAAGTTGATAACTTTAAAAAGAAAAATTAATTTAATAAAAAATTTGTTAAAAATTATAATTTT
This sequence comes from Picea engelmannii, assembly GCA_009831015.1. Taxonomy (NCBI): domain Eukaryota; kingdom Viridiplantae; phylum Streptophyta; class Pinopsida; order Pinales; family Pinaceae; genus Picea; species Picea engelmannii. The sequence goes on from ML802292.1 coordinate 169,335, forward strand.
CATTTTCATTTTTATAGGCTGTAGCCTATAGAGGTGTAGGGAATAGGCTCCATTATGTATAGTCACATAATTATTTTTATTAATCTAATTTAATTAATAAGGTCACATAAAAGGAAAAAGAAAAAAAAAACATTTTTAAGAAGAGTTGAAAAAATATTAAACATACAAATATAATATTGAATTTCAAAGGATGTATAAAATGTTTTTAAAATGTTGATGATGATGATGAAATTTTATTTATGTGCAATGAAAGTATTAAAAAAACATTTCAAGAAGAGTTGAGAAAATATTAAACATACAAATATAATATAGAATTTCAAAGGATGAATAAAATGTTCTTAAAATGTTATGATGATAGAATTTTATTTATGTGTAATAAAAGTATTAAAGAAACATTCTAAGATTACCATAATTTTGAAAATTAAGAAAGTTGGTTTATGCTCAACTAAATTTTAAGAGAAAGTATTTTTCATTTTAAACCTTTTAGTGTTACAAAGATGACAAATTATATTATTATAGAAAATAAATCATTTTAAAATAATTATATAAATTTATATTAAAATAAATTATATCTTGATTAAAAAATATCTAGTAATAATTATTTTTACAAAAATAATTGTTAATCTATTTAATTATTTAATAAATTAAATTATAAATAATATTATTTATAAATAATTTATTAATAAAAAAAATATTTTACATATTATTAATATTAAAAATCTATATACACAAGAAAATAATTAATTGAATTGACCTAATTTCTTCCCCTCTGGCTCCCAAAGTGTGATGTTATATGAAAGAAAAATTTAATAAATAATTTAATTAAATAATAATTATAAAATTAATAAGAATAATCAAATTCAATGTGATGTTATATGAAAGAAAAATTAAATAAATAAGTATAAATTAATAAATATAGTTTATGTGTTTTGTCAAGTGTAAAGAAAAAAATAAGCATTGCTATGATAAGAACAAATTATCACGAACTTCATAGTGAAACTTGGAATTGGTCAATTTCTAAAATGTTATGGGATGAAAGAGCGTGTCACATGTGTGACACTAAGAAGGTTGAAGATGAAATGTAGTCTCTTATATTTTCTAGCCTATACCCATATTAGATCTGATTTTCAAAATATTTGTCACACTACCAACCTTCCCAACCTCTTAGCTCAACAAAATTATGGTGATCTTGGAAAGCTTCTCTTAATGTTTTTCCAACACAAAACAAAATTCTAAAAAATCCAAAATAATCACTTACCCTCTTAAGATGAGATAGACCAATTAAATCTTAGTGCATTTTAATCATCATCATCATATATAATAAATTTAACCATTATACTAAAAAAAAGTTTTTATACCCCGGATGGGGTGCCACGTTGCAGAGCAGAGCCACGCGGGACAATGTCGGGATGCACCATTAATACATCCATCGACAACCATCCCCTCGGCAATTAACCAAGCAAAATCCAGGCGATGAGCCCCTTCGCACAAGCGATCGGTATAGTGCACCAGTGCACTCAGAAGCAAGCCTTAATGGCCATGGCAGTCATTGTTGTCCTCCTCCTTATCACCCACTTTGACAGCATTGAGTGACATTTGCCCATTGCAGCGTCGAGTGTAGATTTAATTTTAGCAGATCAACAGTTTGCAGACCCACTAGAGCTCTGGAGCAGAGCCTTCCACCCGCAAGGAACCTTGGTCATCTCTAGGGTCTCCACTATGCCTAGAGCACGAGGTAAGCTGCGCAGGGGTGTATCTTGGTACACAGCCGAATCTTGCCACCAGAGATAGAAGAAATTTGAGCAGGCATTAGCCATGGCGTCCTTGCGAAGGCGTAGGAAACCACGAACGTCTCCAATGGCATACGTGGAAGAGATCACCTTGGAAGACGCCACACAAAGCTATCCCAAGCTCCCTCTGTTCACAGTCCCAGACAATTGGAATCCACCCACTGATTTTGGCATTGATGACAAGATTCTGCCTTCAGGTAAACTGCTTGGTTCCAGTGTAAATCGCCCAACGGAGAATTTTACCACCTTCTATGTTGAAGAAGAGACCCCGTCCTGCACAAAAGGAAGCAGAGACTCACCCCCCGGTGCACCTATAGAGGAGGCGACCCAGCTATCCAATCGATTGGCACATCACGACTGCACAACACATGCAAGTGAGGGAGCAACCGGGCCCATTCCCTTAGCTTCTGTTGACGACCACTAGCAGGACCAACACCCCTTCACCAATTCGGGGTACCTAGCTCTAATCTTTGATATGCGGAGCCTGTTGGATGACCAAATCTTTCGCATTGCCCGAATCAACCATCAACTCGACATGTTGTTCGCTACTCATTCCAGGACTCTCCCTAAATGGCAATGCCCTACGTGCGCGCAAGCTTACGCGTTTCCAGTAGGTTAGCGAAAGCACAGGGATGAGGACGACTTGACCGGATAAGAGGTTCAATGATGTTCTTGGTTAGAAAATTTTTTCTGTTTCCGAACCAGGCTTTCGCCCAGTTAGATCTTAGTTATTTTGCATCTAGTTTTTTGGCATATAGTTTAAAATTAATGGCTAGACGTCCTGGTTTCCTTCGGGCAGGACGATACTCTGATAGTTTTGTTTGCTGGGAAACAAATGGCATAGGATGCCCAGTTGTCTCAGTTTCCTGTTTAGGCGGGACAACTGAGATCATACATAGTCATTTTTTACTTAAAAAAATAAATTATAATTTTTATTGTTTTATATTATTTTTTAATTTTTATGATTTTAAAGAACATATTGATGCATTGTATTGAAATTTGAAATATAAATATAAATTATCAATAAAACAAATTTAATTTTAAACCTAGAAATTTATATATTAAAATAAAATTATTCATATTAACTTATTATTAATAATCATTTTGACTTTATCAATCTAATAATATTAAATTGTGATTACTTTCTTTATAAGTAAATGCTATAACATTATAATTCCTTTTCCACTTAACAAATCATATATTAAAAAATATTAAACAACTTGTAAGTTTACCTTCATATAAATTTTATTAAATATTACAATATCAATGCAAAGTATGTTGCATTGTATTTTTTTAATAACCATTTTTATATAATTTTACAATTAAAAATTAATAAATAAATAATTGTAATTTTTTTAATAACACATTTTATATAATTTGACAATTAAAAATAATTATATCGTTTTTTTAAACGAATAGTTAAATGCAAATTTTAAATTTAGAAAAATAATAATAATAATTTTTTTTCAAAGTAATATAAAATTTAGATAATTTTTTTGTTATATAATTAGTTGAAAAAATAAAACGATAATCACTTTCATAAACATAAGTAACAATTTATCAAAATTAAAACCTAAACTATTTTTTTTTGATATATGCTGATAAATTTAAATGCAAATATAAAAATGACGATAAATTTAAGTATAAATATGAAATACTTTTAATATTAAAAAAATAAAAATAAAAATAATTTTAAGTATAAATATGAAATACTTTTAATATTAAAAAAATAAAAATAAAAATAATTATTCCTTATATTGGGTGCATATTTTTTGAGATTCATTTAGAGTACTAAGTAAACATTCCACCCATAGTTAAAGATATATTAACCATAAAAATGATAGAAAAAAAGTATACTAGTGTTAATATTAAATAGGATAAAAAAATTATCAATAAAAAATAAAATAAAGAGAAATTGAAAAAAATAATAAAATATTTAAAAATTATTTAAATCAATTTTTTTCTTATTATTTCATTATTTTTCTTGAAAATCTAAACCCTTAGAATTTATCTTTTAATATAAAAATTTCAATATCTAAAATGTTTGAAAATATTTTTATATTTAATAATATAAAATTCAAAAATAATCTTTTAATATAAAAATTTCAATATTTAAAATTAAAAAAAAAAATATTTATATTTAATAAAATAAAAAACAAAATTCTTACTATCAAAATTTCACTATATTTAATTTTTAAAAATATTTTTATATTTAATAATATAAAATTTAAAAATAATCTTTTAATATAAAAATTTTAATATCTAAAATTAAAAAAAATATTTATATTTAATAATATAAAAAACAAAACTCTTACTATCAAAATTTGACTATATTTAATTTTTTAAAAATATTTATATTTAATAATATAAAGAACAAAGTATCACAGTAAAACCCTCATAATAATAATAATAATAATAATCTATTTTTAAGGTCACTATCAAGCTAGCACACCAAATTGGTATATGAGACCCTCTTGTTTGTGGGACAAGGGACCCCCCTCCACTCAACATACCCTACCCCCCTCTGGATTTGAACCTGTAACCTCTTAAGAAGAAACACATGTTCTTAACCATTAGGCCCACTCAAACTGTATCAAGTAAAACCCTCAACCCTCATGCCTTTAATCTTTGCAATTCTAACTCTTCTTTAAAGTTCTAAAAACTCATAACTCTCATGCCCATCTTAAAGTTTATGCTAAAGGTCCAACTATGCTAGGCTTATATGTGCTTATGTTTTTGAACTTAAAATTTGAGATCTGATTCATAATAATGATGAACTTGTGATACATCATAATCACTTTTATTATTGTTTATTTCACTTTATCAAATTTGAATTTTAATATATAATTTACAACTTTTAAAATGATAAATCTTTACATTTTTTTTTTTTTATATTTATTATTTATTTTTTAATATCAATATTTTTCTAATATTTTTATTTATTAATTTAATATTTAATAAATAATTATATATATATATATATAATTTATTATAAAATTTGTTATAATATAATATAATATTTAAATTGTGTGAGAAGTCATTGTTGGTATGTATAATTATGTCTTTCTAATCCTTGAAGGTTTATAACATCTTCTTTTATATATATATAAAATAATCTTTACATGTCTTATTCTGTAATATTATATTCATAAACTTTAATTGTAGTTAAGAAATTATTTTTATGAATAAGTTTAATGAAGAAATATTGTGTAGGAGTTTCATTTGTTTCTCATATTGAATGGAGTGTTCACTTTAAATCTTTCAAGTTTTAAACCTTTTTACACAATGTTTTTAAAAAAACTTATGCTTGAAGAATAAATGTGAAAATCTACCTACTCTTTGATTCTAGGTTCTATATTTCAACACGTTAACTGTTATTATTAATTATTATTAATCACATAGACAATGTACAAAGTTTTAGTATTAATCATAAATCCAACGTCGTCCTCTGTGGATCTTAATTTTCTCAAAATTTTCAATTTCTACTGCTCCACTTAACAGTGTTCTTGATTAGCCCATTCAAATGAGGTAAAACGCAGAGTGTGTTCTTAGTTAGCCCACTCAATTGACGTAAAACGGGAGTAAACGCCCATCTCCTTGAGATTCTTAACAAGCCCCACCGAGATTTTCTCTGTAGGGGATGCTAAAATCCACATGATTAGGTTGTAGTTGGAAACGAGTTTTCTGTTAATTTTAGATTATGGCTTCATAACCATGGTGGCTGGTTGGGGATAGAGCATGTTGGTCCTACCAGAGATTCCCCTAGGGTTTGTCTTTTACAATACGTGCTTGATACTGAACTAGCCGCCATGGTTTTGAACCCACAATCTGATAAAATTACCGGAAAACTTGTTTCCAACCATACCCTAACCGTGTCTCTTATATATGTAAACCCTAGGATTTTAGCATCGCCTACGAAGAAAATCTTGGTGGGCTTGTTAAGGATGTCAAGGAGATGGGCATTGTGAAAGGGTCCAGGGTGTTTGCTCGCGTTTTACCTCGGTTCAACGGGCACTGTTAAGAAAACATGAGAAAATTAGACTTGTACAAATTGGAAAAAAATAGAAAAATTGAAGTTATACAAATTGGAAAATTTGAGAAAATTAGGGTTGGTATAAGAGGAAGTTGGGATTCTTGTTAGGATTGAAAAAATTAGGGTTTGTATAAAAGGAAGTTGGGATTCTTGTTAGGATGTTGCCTAAACTTCTCTATTCTAAATATAATTTTTTAATGTTAATTATGCACAACTAATTTCATTTTTTTTTATTTTTAACCCATATTTTTTTTACACATCAATATTCCATTTAGTCATTAATAAACAATCATTTTAACCTGAGCATAAACAATCATTTTAACATAAACATATTGCATTTAGCTATTAATAAACAACCTCCCTAACACAACCATACTGCATTTAGCCATTGATACAGTAAATTTTTCATTGTTTCTAACAGTTTGAGGATTCCTTTCCCTGTGGTTTTAGAATTAGAATTATTTTAAAGAGGAAAAATGAAATCTTACCTTTTAAATGGAGAAGATCTAAATCATTTTCCCATGTTTTTAGTGAATGATGAAATGATTTATTGTATTCAATGTAGTGAGGTGTTTTACAATTAGTTAATAATAATAATAATAATAAAACAATTACATCCACTACTTAAAATAACTTGATATGAAATGAAATAATAATAATAATAATTACACTTTAAAAAATTGGATGGTTTAAGTGTTTGATAAATATAAGTTTAAGATGAATCTATACTAGTGTTATAATATTTGTTGAAATAATAATAATAATAATAATAATAATAATAATAATAATAAAGATATTAAAATTACCAAATTACAAGTATTTTTAATTTTTCTTCTATTTTAATAAACTAAAAAATACACAATTTAAAATAAATATATATTTATAAAATTACATTTTATTATCAAATTTGATTATGAAATTTATAAACATTCTGTATTAAATTGTAAATTTAAAACATGCATACAATTTTTGAAAGAAATATTTTAAATAAAATAAATAAATTGTATATAATTGTATTTGTATGAATTTTAAATTTTATTAAAATGTAATAAAATTATAAAATTTAGGATAATGAAATTGCAGTATTTCTTCATGGTTTTGGAAAAATATATAGTACATCCAATAGAATTTTATAACTTATAATTTTAAAATTAAAGGAAATACATATTATCCTATCTTCCTCATAGAAACTAGACTCTAGTCAAAATCACCACCCACTCTAGTCAAAATCACCACCCACTCAAGCACTGATAACATAATGATGCAAGTTTTGGCTAAATCATTGGTGAATAAAAGAAGAAATTATTTTGAAGATATTGAAAATATTGTATAAGATAAATTTAAAGAAAATCTTTGATATCATAAAAAATAAGAGGATAAAAAAAAATTAAGATATTATAAGGAGGTGGTTAACCCTATTTTTAAATATAAAAAGTTATCAAATTAGTTGTTCAACTTTATATTGATTCACTTTATATCACGTAAAAAAACATAATAAATTGAGTAAAAAATAAAATTGAAATTTGAATCATAATTTAAAAAGACACTATGATGGTTATAAATAAAAACAATATTAATTGGATTTAAAAAAATAATATAAAATTTACTTCAATTAACTTCATAAATAGAAAAAAAAGTTAATGAGATATAAAGATAATTGCTTGCTTTGATATGGAATTTAGTTCAATTAAAATTTAATTTCATTAACATTTAATTTCATGGCCAAACCACTATGTTAAAAGAAGATAATACATAGTGTAAAAAACCCTCTAACTTTGAAAAACAAGTTAAATTATTTTAAGAAGTTTAGAATTAAAAACAATAAGATTTTTGTTGGTACGAGTATTCGTTTAAATTTTTTAAAGTATTTATTGTTTTAATTATTATTTTCAATTTTGTAAACACGTTTAATTATTTTTAATTTTTTAAATAAATTTAATTATTTTAAGATGTTTTTATGAGTATTCCTTTAACCTTTTTTAAACATTTCCGGCTTTGAATTATTATTTTCAATTTTTTTAAATTATTTTGAAACATGGTTCATAAATCAAATTAATATACATATTTATCACAAATTTACCATTTCTTTATGGTGTACTTTTTATTTAAATAAGTGAAAACACGATGGTCAAGATACATGTAATAGAAATGTAATGAGGATCCTTTTATATGTGATGGTAGTGGATTTTTATTGAAAATTACGAATTAGTATTTCTTTTATTGAGTGTACTGTTATGATTAGGTATTTAATGGTATTCAATGTACAAGAATAAGATAAACAACATTGAAGATAAAAGGTTTTTTAAGGTTGCTTCAAATTCTAGTCAAAACTATTTCAAACTCTAGTCAAAACTACATAAGACTAAGAGGGATTGGTATAAAGATGTTCCACTAAATCATTTGGGAATAAATGAAGAGGTAACTTTACATAATACCAATAATATTAAAAGTATTATTACATCTAAACTTAAAGAGAAATTATGGTGCAATACAAAATTAAAGGATTTAAAAGAAGAAAATCAACATTGCTAATATATAAGATAAAAAGTATCTATTTTTTTTTACCAAAATAAAGAAGAAAATCAACATTGCTAAAACAAGAAAACAAGAACAAACTCTCATGATCTCCATAGTGAAATAGGGCATTGGAAAATTCCTAATATGTCATTCGTCAACATAATTTATCATCTATGTGATGTGAAGAATATTGAAGATGAAAATCACTTTCTCTTAGAATGCCTTGGGTAGACCCATATTATATCACAATTTAAAAATATTTGTTACAATACCAATATTTATAAACTTTTAACTCATCAAAACTATGGTGATTTAAGAATGCTTCTCTTAAATATTTTTGAGCACATAAATAAAATTCTAAATCAAAGAAAGTAATTACTTACCTTTCTTAAGGTCCAATAGAAAAGAAATGATCTTGATGGATCTTAACCACCACCACCATAATCATCATCATCATTTGAATTTTGAGATGTGCCTAGATCCTCATTGAGGCACACGACCACAAAAGTTTTTCTCTTATATCATTTTGTAACATGCCCAAATGCCTTGATGGAACAAGTTACTACGAAATTGGCTTTCATTCTATTCAAATGAGGAAACACAAACAATATGAGATACACACACATGCAAATATCATCAATAATTAACCTCATGAATGAAAGTAATTTAAACATTCGCAACAACAATTAAACACACACAAAAATATTCATATATACAAAATATAGAGTAAATGAACCATTCAATCATAACATTAAAACGGTAATTAACACAATGATTAAAAAACTTATCTCTTTTTAAATGATTTACACAACCGATTGTAGAGAAAGAACATTCCTCCCAATTGTAGGATTTGCTACACTAATTCTCTATGCCACAATCCACCCCCAAGCTAGGGCTATGAGTCCACCAAGATGGAAAAGCTCCTATGGGTGTCTACATTCCACTATAATAGCTCAAAAATCACTAAGAACATAGTGACACAACTCCTACAACAATTCAAACCCTCTAGAATTCTTCCCCATTAGTCTGCACAACCCAAGGGATGCAATTTAATTTTTTGCATTGTAGCCCTCAAATAATCTCCATTCCCTCCAAGGCTCTAGCACAAAATGGCCAGGAATCTCTCTATTATGGTATCCAAGAAATCCAACTACAATAAGAGTGCTCACATAGAATCTCACTTTCTCTTGGGTAATTTTTCTGAATAGAAAATCAATCACATGCATAACAACCTCATTCTTAGCATCATTTCCAACTTCAACAAGATATCCTCAATACCCACTATGGTTGGACACTCTTCTACAACATTATACTCTTATTTTTCCTCATCCTTTACTAATTGTAAAATATCTCCTCCTTTTCTACTCAAATTTCCTCTTTTCCCATGCTTTCTTGACTCTTACATTTTTCCCAATGTTTCTTACACTCAAACCCTATTGTCATAAATGAGTGGGACAACTTCCTCACTTAAACTCTTACATGAATTCACTGATTTGAGTGCTTAATAATTGAAAGGGATAAATGGTTAAATGACAAATTTCTTAATGAAGATGGCTCATGACTTGAGGCATATGAAAACTCCTCAAACCCCACATTGATTCCCCCTCTCTTATGGAATCATAACTCCCCATCACTCTAGTCCTTACCTGTTTACAGTCGACATTGTATTTCATTTTTTTATTTTTCATGTATAATGTTTACATATTACATCACTTGGCTAGCAACTATTCATAATAATTATAAATATACAATTCTACATTGAGGATCAAAACTTGGGTGTCACAAATTTAATGTTTTTAGGTGTAAGTTTGTTTGATTTAATGCTTTTTAACTCATAATATGGTCTTTTTTTAAAACAATAATGGATAGATTTTGTATTATAGGGGTGCAACTTAACTAGT
>ML802292.1:179625-203127 GCA_009831015.1 Picea engelmannii
CCCCCTTGTTTCCAAGAGAGAGCTCCCCCGTCGAAAAATCGCATATACACATTGAGGGAAAGGGAATAGGATATGCAATGAAAACTTAACGAAGGTTGAGATGGGATACATTTCTAAGAACCAAATAATTTAATAAACCAAGTTCTAAATCCATTTCCAAATGAGACCCTCAAGAGACATACATAAATTCTATGTATTCATTCTCAGAGTGTTTCAATGCTAGACATCGAGAGGCAATTTTCAACACATAGGAATCACTAACCCTATTCTCAAAATTCAGTTTCATTCAAACTCTTCCATTCATCAATTCAAATAAGTATTTGAGATCACAATAATACAATTAATCTTCATAATTTTCCACTCATAGATTTGAATTTCTCTCTAAACCATAAGATGATTTTAAGGGTTAAATTTTTCGAATGGGATAATTAAAGACTATTAAGATTAGCCGAAGTTTCTACATTTTAATATAAATTTACATCCTTAAAATTATTCCTTCTCTAAAACTCCCTCAAATCATAAATCACACAACACTTATTATGATAATAGAAATGTCCCATAATTTCTATAAAAAAGATAACACAAATGCAAGCAAAAAAACTCACAAAATCCAAAAAACACCACCACCAATGATCCTATCCCTAGTTCACAACACTTTCATACCCTTCATCCACAACTACAAATATATCATGGCCAGGAAGGAGGGAAAACCTAAGAAAAATTAAAAATTCCAGAAATAACCAAAGAGTTATCCCACTATAAATCCCACATGCAACTTCCTTCACATCCATAATACCATAAACGAGTGCATTCGTTCTCGAGAGAACCATAGAGTGACGGGGATTCTACAATGAATCTAAATTCCATTCAATCTAATGTTGCTTTGAAATATGCATGGGAAACATAAATCCTTTGCATGGAGCTTCATTAATGTCAATATAATATTGTGGGTATAGGATCCCCCTATTTAAACTTAGCAATTCTTCATTGATTGAGACTCCAACATTTCCTGAGAGTTGACCTCACTATTCTGCTTCCTTGGGACATGAAAGAGGGAGATTGATTTGAATTAGTGGTTGACACAAGTAAATCATCCTTTGTATGAGGTGTGAAATATTGAGGTTATTCAACGTGGTTTGAAGGAATAATGCTCCAATAGCAATTGAAGCATATCACACCACAATTATCCGTGATACCCCATTCTCTCATAGGATTGATATTCCTTAAAGAGAATATAGAATCTTCGCTTCATTATTAGGTGCATCCTTCCATTAGAATCATAAACAAATCCTCCCACCCGAACACTTGCCATCCCTATAAGATGATTCTTTATATTAATTTATTTTTTTTGAAAAGTTCAATATCTAATTTGAATTTATTTGTAAAACACTCAATAAGAAAATAATAAGTTAAAACTTATAGTTTGAGGATTTGGGATTATATGGGATTTCTTAAAATTCAAGAGTGTCATATTGTTCAATTTCCATATAGAATAGATATAGGAAGCAAAGCGTGCAGAATTTGTGAAAAAAAAGGATTGAGAAAACATACTTACATAAGATTCCTATAAAAGGAAAAATAATTCCTTTTAATTTTCTATGAATTTTATTTCTTAATTTTTTTTTCTTATCAATTGGTTTGTATGTTTTGAAAAATAAAATTATTTTTTCAAATAATGTTTTTAATTACATATTTCAATTCAATTTTTTCTTATTAGATTTCTTTATGATATTTCTATATTAATAACAATTTTTTCTTATTAGATTTCTTTATGATATTTCTATATTAATAATAGATTTAAAGTTGAGATAGTTTTGTGGATTCTACATTTGATGTTCTAGGTTGTATTCGAATGATTTTCTATTTTATTTTATTTTATTGGAGAGGTAGTGATATGTTAAGTATTTACAAACTTTTCTTTGTGTTATCTTTTCATACAATAAGTTTTGAAACATACTTGATTACCATATTTCATGATTGTTTGTTATTGATTTTATTGGAGAGGTATTATGTGATGATCTTTACATTAATATAATTTGGCCCTTTTTTCAATTCTAAACATCGTTTTTAAACAATTTGGAAATTTCTAAGCTTCTCATTTTTCAAATAACATGAAAATTTCAAAATGGCCTAAAATGTCATTCATTTGGCATTGAATCCCCAGTAGGGATAAAAGTACAAATACATTATTTAAAAAACCATTATGACATGAAATAGAAAACACCAAAAAAATTGTTGCAACAAAATTTGAAAATACCACAAAAATATTAAGAATTATAACTCCAAAACAACCTAGTATATTATCATTACAACTATAATACATGACCCTTAATATTTGATTCTAATACATTATTCATGTTCCTTCCCATATCATAAATACATATAATTTTTCTCAAATAAATCCCTATTTATATTTGATTTGATTAATCCTAACCTAGATCTATATCATTGATCAATATATTAAATCACAAATCTATTATAGATCAAGATCTATTTAAAATGTTGATCTTAACTTTTAGTTTTATTGATATTTTAAAGACATGCCCAAAACCTCCTTGGCCAAGGAACAATACAGAAATTAGAATCTTTTGTATTAGGGATAGTCAATGAAGAAGTTGTGTAAGGTGTTGTGATCAAGGCTTGAGGAAAATGGAAAATGTAGGTGTAGTAAAATTAAGGGGGCTCATAGTATTACCCTCATTCAAGGAGGTATTGTTAAGGGAAACTAGCAAAACAAAGGAAAAGGGGGGTGTAGGAAATGAGGGGTGCAAGAAAAGAGGGCTTGGAAACTCTAGGTATAGTGGCGAATAAGTTTGAGGGTACAACTAAAACCTCAAATCCGAGTAAACAAGTTAATAAATGCACTAAAGGGTGCTTGGAAAAAGAATGAAAAGTAAAACCATGTATATGAGATCACATCCTCCAAAGTAGGAAAATATATACAATATATGAAGGATTATGTAGTGATTGGGAAATTTATGGGGGTTTGGCCTTTAAATAATGCACTAATATAGTGGGTCAACTTAAGATAGAAACCAAAATTCTAGTTATACCTAAAACTTGGCTCTAAGGTCTTCTTCACAAGCATTTGGGGACTATAGAGTATAGGGGATGCATATTTGAATATGGACCATTGTTGGACAGGAAGTGTGAAAATAGTGTTTTTTTGTCGGGACCCACAATCTATGATTGACGAAATATTTTGGAGGCAACTAAGAAGGAAATATCAGAATGGTTAGAAGGGAAGGAACGATAGGTTTCTTAAAAAAAGGATAGAAACCCTTGGATGAGTGATGATAAATGGATGAAAAAGTATGTATACACAAAGCTGCATGAAATTTTCTTTGGTGAAATTCCAATTATTTTGACCGAGTGGTTGGAAATATTAGTGGATAATACTGGAAGGTGCCGAACTGCATCTCCAAGAAATTGGAATCCTAAGTTGCTAAGACAATTGAATTATGTACAAGTAATAAAAATTCTCACGTAGTATCTTTTTGGTTGAATAACATATTAGGATGATATATTACAGAATTTGTAGTAGATTGTACCAAGTCATACAGTGTTGCAGAACAAGATTTCTTCAAAGGTCCATGTGGAAGGTTCATGAAATCATTGGGTACGTGGATAAATTCTAAAGATGTTATTGTGTGACAAGTGCGTGATGAAAATGGAGTCCTACTACTAAGGGGCTTCACGCACATAGGAGAACCAAGGATGAAAAGAGAATAGTCAAAGGAAAGGAGATAATGAAGGAATAAATGAAGAAGGGAGGGAGGGACCGAGGATGCAGAGAACCGAAGAAGTTTTATAAGAGGAAGAAGATGAATTTGGATTACTGCGTAGTTGAAGGAGCTATAAGAGGTGAAATACTAGGGCTAAGAAAGGAGAATCATGCAATGAGACAGAGTAGAGAGGACCTTGAACAATATTCCAAATCGTGGAGATACCACACATAAAAGGAGAGGAATAGGAGTTCCAGTACACTCCTATAATAGAAGAGACATCAATTCCTACTCAGACTAGATCATGTGTCAAATCCACAACCCCATGTGCATCACCAAAATATGAGATTTGAAGACTTATCAAAATCACTTATAATTAGAAAGGGAGGACAAAGAAGTAGAAATCGGAGAAGTGGAAGTAGTTCACAGAGTCAGAGTCGGTTAGCATCTCCAAGAGGAGGGACTACACAAAGAAACATGGCATGGGTAAAAACACCCTCAGATTGCCTAAGTTCCAGGAAGTTGGGTCAGAGGACCCAGAACAAGATATGTTCGTCTTTTAGATGATTTGGACCATAAAGAATGTCGAGGATGAGGCCGTAAATATTTTGCAGTTGGAAAAAACATTTAGAGGTCATGCACTAGTTTGGTACAAGAAGCTGCAGAGTACCACGCCTACTAGACAAGCTAGGACTTTAGTGGAGATAAGGAAATAACTATTGAAAAAGTTCAAAAAGACAAATCCTGAGTCACAGTACATTATAGGGTTGAAGGAAATTAAACATGTGAAAATTGAGTGAGTATGGGATTTTGATCAAAGATTCAAGGATATGATGGGTAGAGTGACTTTCCATATCCCTGATCATCAACATCAAGAATGGTTTATTGCAAGACTTATACCACACATTTGCAAGCCATTGATTCAATAGAAGGTAGTGTCACAACCTAAAGCTTTGGAGATTACGATGAAATTGGAAGAACCTCCTGTAGGAGATAGTGGAGGGATGGAACAAGTTCAGATGGATTTAGCTTCTTTGATGATTCATTTGGAATAACTCACAAAAGGCAAGGAGAAATGAGAACAATTCTAGTGTACCGAGTGTAGGAATGAAGGCCACCACAAGGACGGATGTCCAACATTTGCATAGTATTTGGAGGTTGTGGCACTGAATCCATTACTAAGAGGGGGGTATTGTGAGATATGTAAGAAATGGGGACATCATCCAACTAAGTGTCCATTACTGCAGAAGTATCAGAGTACATCAAAGAACTTGTTTTGGAATTTTTGCAAGTCAGTTGGAGATGGAGAAAAGGATTGTCGCGCATTCAATTTGATGAGGGAGCACACTTCATATATGTACAAGTTTTAGGAGGAGAATGTTGCAACAAAAGGAGGTCATCCACATCATAATAATAATAGAGGCTTTAATCCAGGAAATAGAGGAAATTTTGGAAGAGTTCGAGGCAGAGGAAGTTTTAGCAAGGGGGGAAGAGGGTTGATAATATGTTACAATTGTAATCAACTGGGACACTTAGCCCGTGAATGCCTAAATCTGTGTAAAACATGCACATACTGTAGAGAATTGGACCATGTGACTGGAGATTGTCCTCAACTACTTGAGAAATGGTAGGAAAGAGGGAATCAAAACTAGAATGAAAATTAGAATGTACATAAAATATCAGCTAAAAAACACAATGAAGGGCCTATAAAAGCAGTTTTTACACTTGAAGTAGCTAGAACAAGAATTGATGCGATGAATGGAGGGAATCAGGCTAAGAAATAAGTAAGGAAGTCAATAAGACCTATTCCAATTTTATATCCTCAGTAAAAAAATGAGGTGTATCAGAGGAATAGAAAAGAGATACTTGGATAGGATTGGGGAGAATCAACATCATTTGCGCCTCATATCGATGATTGTGCTATGCCAAAGAAGCCCCTTGGGAAGGAAAGCACTCTAAGAGGATTGTTGATAAGTTGAGTAGAGATAATGAAAGATAAAATTGTGCTGAATAAACTATATGAAATGATTGATCATTGCGTGCAAGGAAGGGAAATTGCTATTATAGAGAGGGTAGTAAATCAGGTATTGCGTAGAAAAAGGATGAACAAAGAATTCAAATCCAGTGTGCAGATTGGGGAATATGATGTGAATAATGTTATCCTAGACTTAGGATCTGATGTGAATGTGTTACCAAAGCATATATGGGAGATGATGGGGAAACCCAAGATAATATGGTCTCTTTTTTAGTTAAGACTCGCAAATCAACACAACATAGTACCAATTGGTCAATTGACAAGAGTACCTGTAAACATAGATGGGGTGCGTAGTCACTAGTGTGACATATTTTGAAGTAATTGAGATCATGGATGATATTCAACCATATCCATCATTGAGGGGACTAGAATGAGCCTTTGATAATCAGACAATCATTAATCTAAAGAGGATGGAAATGATAATTGAAGTCGAAGAGTTGAAAGTTATAGCACCATTGGACCCAACAGAAAAAAAGAGGTACATAGAGCCAACAAGAGGGAACAACATTGACAACTTGTATAACATGACTACATGGATGGATGATTATTTTAACCCCACTACATATGGTGCACTAAGTTGGTGAATTATCAACTCATGTGCATCAGACTCAGAGGAAGTTCTGGAGCATTAGAAATAGAGGATGCATGAAGTATCAATAAGACAATGTGCATGCATAACCCGAGCATTGCACTGGATTGGAACAGAGCTATGTGATCCACCCATGTATGATGGATTAACTGATATAATATTGTTTGTATAGGAATTTGAGTTTCATGTATCCAAGCAAAAAGTAATGTTGGCACTAGATGTTGTCCTCAAAGCGACTCCGGCTAGATGGTGGGATTCACACAAGGAGGGAATGGAAGACTAGTCGTAGTGTAGAAGACTAATGAAAGTGAGATTTGGTAGCAAGGAGGAGAATATAACGTCAAAGTATATAGGGGAGAATGATCTAGCAGGTCACATTGAGTAGTGAAATACCTTATGGAGTTCAGTACCAGAGATAGAATGGATGCACAGATTTATACATACACTAGATACAATTCTGAAGAATTGTTATTTGGAATTGGAAATGTGCAAGGAGACAACAAGATGGGACAGAGTAGTCCAAAGATTCAAGGAAAAATTTACATTTTAACATGAATCTATATCATTAGACACAACATTATAGGCTATTCAAACTAAGATCTTCTCAGAGGAAGAGCCAATGGAGGTGGTACCATTCTACAATGCACACAGGAATGTTATGAATTTCCATGAGTTATTGGAGTGTTACAATGTTTCTAAGGAAGAACATGATGAATAAGATCATACGAATGTAAAAGTACCAGAAACAGAAGGAGAAAGAGAAGTATAAGGGCCATAGCTTGAGTCTGTTGCATACACACAACCAATAAAGAAACAAAAGGTAAACATTGGGATGACAAAAAATCCAAATTTTGTACAGATAGGGGTTTATTGGAGTGATGTGATAGTAGAGAATATTTTAAACTTACTACACGAATATCAAGACCTATTCCTGACTACATTTTTAGAGATGAAGGGGATAGTTGGTGACTTAGGCAAGATCAAGATTATGTTAAAACCAAGTGTTAATCCAGTGAGACATATACCTTAGATGTTAAATCCTAAGTACAAGGAGAAGGGGAAATTTTAAATAGACATGATGTTGGACGTAGGGATCATTGAATTAGTGGAGGAATCAGAGTGGATAATTCCAATGGAAGTGAAAGACAAGAATATAGGAGGAATCATGATTTGCATGTATCTGAGGAAGTTGAACGATGTGTGTTTACATGATCCATTCCTAACATTGTTCATAGATGGGGTGTTAGAGAACGTAGGATGGAAAGAGACTTATTCATTCACAGATGGATTATCGGGGTACCATCAAATAAAAATTGCGCAGGAAGACCAGTACAAGAATAGTTTCATGACAGAGTGGGGAAGTTATCAATATACAATAATTCCCTTTGGGATGAATAATTTGCCTGCATTTGTTTCAAAAGTTGTGGTTGCAATGCTTAAGGAATTTCTTCATAAGTTCCTTAAAGTATATTTAGATGATTGGACTGTGTTCAGTCTACTAAAGGATCACTTTGAATTACTCACGATAATGTTGCATAGGTGTAGACAGTGTCAAATTTCACTGAATTTGAAGAAGTGTATTTTTTGCACATCATTTGGAATATTGTTGGGCCATGTAGTATGCAAGCAAGGATTACTAGTGGATCCAACCAAGATTGCAGTGATTATGGAGTTAGAACCACCTACATCAGTCAAACAATTGAGGGAGACTCTGGGTCACACATGATATTATAGGAAGTTTATAAAAGGCTATGTGCAGATCACAACAATTATAGAAAGGTTGTTGAAGAAGGAAGAAAAGTTTCAATGGAATGAGGATTGTCATAAGGGTTTGGACACCTTGAATAAAAAACTAGTGATCGTGTTGATTTTGACCTTTCCTGATTGGAACAAGGAGTACCATGTTCATGTAGATGCGTCGTCCATATCTTTGGGAGAAGTACCATCTCAACTAGGGGAATGAGACATAGATCACCCAATTGATTTTGCAAGTAGGATTTTTTCCATAATAGAGAATAATTACACCACTATAGAAGGAGAAGTATATGGTATATGCACTAGAAATATTTAGACATTATTGATTGGGATCTCACTTTAAGATGTATACATAAAATTCTTCACTAAAATACTCAGTGAAAAAGCCAGTGTTGGGGGGCACAATATGGATACTGCTATTTCAGAAATATGATTTTTAGGTTGTGGTGAAACCAAGGAAGTTGAATGTTGGACCAGATCATTTATCGTGCATACTTTCAGGAGAAGATGCAGGGAATTTAGATGACAAGTTACCAGATGAAAAACTATTTGCAGTCAAAATGGTGGATACTACTTTTCAGATATCTTGCAGTTTCTAATTACATGAATGGCTCTATTAGAAATAACAGTTGCACAAAAGAAACAACTGGTAGTCAAAGCAGCGCATTATTAGTTGATTGCGGGAAAATTATACAAGTTAGGTGTAGATGGAATACTAAGATGATGTTTTTTGGAACATGAAAGGCCTATGATACTCACAGAAGTGCATGAAGGGATTGCAAGTGTACATTACACAGGTAAAGCAACTACACAAAAAATGTTGTGTTCAGGGCTTTGGTGTCCCATACTTCATAAAGACATTAAAGAGCATTTCCAGGAATACGATGTTTCTTAAAGGGTGGGAAAGCCATATATGAGGGATTAAATGCCTTTAAATACACATGTTACATTGCAATAATTTGATAAATGGGCCATAGAATTTATGGGGCCAATCAAACCACAAGAAAGAAGATCATGGGCAAGGTACATAATCACTGCGATGAAGTATTTGAAAATATGGGTAGAAGAAACACCATTCATAGACTGCATCATAGGGACTAATGCACGATTTCTATTTGAGAATGTAGTCACATGATTTGGATGTCTACACATATTACTCAGTGATCAAGAAACATACTTCCTAAATAGAACAATCACAACATTGATTGTGGAGTTTCAAATTCATCATCAAAAGATTACCCCTTATCATCCTTAGGCCACTGGGATAGTGGAAGCTTTAAATAAAATCTTGAATAATGCTTTGAAAAATATCTGCAACATAGGGAGAGATAATTGGGACTTAATATTTCCTGCAATTTTATGGGCCTAAAAGACTACCAGTAAACATTTGACAGGGAATACACTATTTAGGTTGGTCTATGGGAAAGAAGAAGTGATTCCAATGGAGTTTATTCTACCTATCATGTGCATTGTGACAATAACTGATCTTTTAGACTCAGGTGCAATGGAGGAGAGATTGTCACAGTTGGTACAATCAGAGGAGAATCAGTTTGTCACAGGTTTCAATCAGCAATTTCAGAAGGAAAGAGAGAAGGCATGGCATGATAGACAGATTAAACATAAAAAGTTCCAAGCAAGGTAATTAGTATTAATCTATGAAAATAGGTTTATGCAACATCCAGGGAAGTTTTGAATGCATTGGTTAGGACCCTATGTGATTCAGCATGTGACGGAGGCAGGTGTTGCATAGTTGGAAACCTTGAATGGAGAAGTCCTTGAAGGAATGGTGAATGAGAGTCAACTGAAACTCTATAGCGACAATCAAACATCTTTATAGTAGGTTAGATTGTGCCAGAACACATGTATCATAGTAATTGTACTATAATAGGGAGGTAAAAAACAGAAAAATGTATAAAAAGTAGAAAAAGGAAGAAAAATAAATAAAAAGTAGACAAATAAAAAGAAAATGATTATGGAGTACAAAGGAAACAATAATAATAAGAAATTGCGAAGAAACATAGGCAAAAATAATAAAGAAATATTGAAAAAATCCTAAGTGGCCCAAGATGAGCCACAAGTGAGTGTTGGAAGCATGAAGGACACGCAATGTGAAAATAGTATTCATGAAAATCCTAAGTATGGACGATGTGTGCAAAGAAGAAGAACATGGTAGAAGAATAAAGGAGAGAATAAAGAAAGAAAAGAAAGTAGACGAAAAGGAAGGATAACAACCTGACATGCTAAAAGTAGTTAGAGCATAAAACCAACATGCAAAAGGAAAAGAAGGAAAAGCAAGCTCAATTAGTGAGTCAATTTGAGTTTTCATGAATTGTAAGGATTTTTGGTGAGAAAAGTAGGGTTTTAATCCCTAGAATTCATATATAAATATGTAATGGGTTGGGAGAATAGGGCTTCCAATAAGTAGAGAGTTTTATAGAGTTTTATTTGAGAGGAGAGTGATAGAATAAGTTGAGAAGAGAAGAGTCTATTTCTGACTGTTGAGGAGATGTTCCAGAGAGAGAGAGAGAGAGGCTTGCACTGCAAAGCGACTATTCTAGATGAAGGAAAATATAGCATGATGTATCTTTTGTAAGTGTAGTGCGCAAGCCTGAGGCAATTGTAGAAAGAATAATAAAGAAGCCAACCATTGTGGACGTAGCCCAAAGTTGAGTGAACCACATTAAATGTTGTGTTTACTTGTATTTTATGTGATTGATCATGGATACTTTCTTGATGCATGTTAGACTAGATTTATTGTCTTTTTGATCGTTGTGTAACATTTATGGATGTTGCAGTACTTGTTTTATGTTGAAATATAAAGTATAATGGGAATACATAACTGAATTCACTAAGTAACCTAAGAAGAGAAAATACAGAATAACACGCATAGGCGAGATAAGTAAGAATGACAAGGATGATTACCTCCCATTCCCTCACTAATGCAGAAACTCGGTTCTTGCAGCCCCAATTGATGCCTCAGGTGAGACTTCACTTACATGCAGGTGATGCTGAAAGAGTTGGTATCTGAAGGGTTTTTTTGGTTAAGATAAATCAAACCTATGGTATTACAATCATGTGCACTCCAACAACCATATTTCTTCAACTCATTAGGTATGCACCTATGATTCTAGAAAACAAGCTCAACCTAGAAAAGAAATACTTCATTGGAGCTCCAGTATGGATCTAACTATATTCTCTTCCACATGTTTTTTGGGATGAAGTCACCTTATTATGAAAAGGGAACACATTAGGAAACTATGTCGAAACATATAAAATAACCAGGACATGTAAGTACACTACATATTCTGGAATATGTGTCTATATGAATGTACTAGGGTCCCTCCTAGAATCAAGATGTATTATCTTTCAGGTCACATAGTGGAACCAAACCCTAAACATGATCATATCACTTTCCAAACTAGGAAATTCCATGAACATGAACACCTGTTTTAGGAGAGTCCACTCAATTCTACAACCATTTCTAGAAAATAGTAAGAAAATGTAGATATGGAGAGTTTCATCAAAGTCCCTAGTACAAGGAAATAAAGCAAGAAGAATGTCAACTAGGGGACCACCACTATGCCCAAAGTGACCAATGATTTCTAGTGATTAGCCTCCAAATAGGAGGATCAATGGATGTAGTTAAGGAGGTACAACCCTCACCGAAATCCACCTAAGAGGATTGAAAATAAAGGAAAAAGTATAACATAGAAAAATAAAAATAAAAATAATCTATAGCCCAAGTAAAAGAACCTACAACCCAAGATGATATATAAATGAAATTGAATGAGGAGGATAAGACCAACTCACGAGAGTAAGAACCAAATCCAATTGATTACATAAAAATGAAAAAGGTATATCTACCCGACCTCATTGAAATGTATAGGGAAAGGTGACTAACCAATATATATGAATAACATATGAAACTCTTACAAAAGGAATTAATGAAAGACAAACAAAAGAAAACACAATCTGCCAAAGTTAGGGACAAACATATAAAATTGGCATATGAGGTACCCAATGTAAATAAATGAAGAAAATGGGAGGGGGGGGGGGAAGAGGAAGAAAACCTAGAAATCAAAAGAACAATTATAAGGTTCCCAAGTGTTAGATTTGAGGAATATTATATCACTCAAAGGCAAGTATATCATAACCCAAACCAAAGTTTAATCATGAAGGTCAGATTGTGGGATATCATGGGAGTCAATGGGAAAGGAAAGAAGCAACTACTCGAAAAAAAAATCCTCAAAGATAATCCCATATTAATTATTTAGGAAAAAAAAATTATGACACATTATGAAGGAAATGTCCTCTCGATGTTAGAAAGGAAGAGAAATGGTAACAACCAATGTGAAATGATTCTTAGGATGCCCAACCATTATATAAAACCCTTTTTTATTGGTTCTAAAATCTTTCATAGAAACAAGAAATACCATCAAACCAACTTCAAGGAGATTCAGTCAATAGAAGGCAGCACTAACATCCATGAACCCCAATTTCATTAAATTTGAAATAATACGCAAAATCTATACTAAGAAACTGTGAATATCAATTTTGAAAGTGTCAATATCAACCTTTCTAAAGTGCAAATTTTGATTCTAAAAGTGGAAATATTATTTTTCAAAAGTGTTGTAGCGTCAAATTCCACCTCTAAAGATTTGATTCTCTTATTGTCCTTAACCCTATCTTCCTTATAGACAATTATTCCCCATACCTCCTTGAGTCCTTCCAAAAAACTAAATTTTGAAGGATGTACATACCTTGACAATTACGATACCAACATACACGTGGATTGCTTAAAGGAAACCCACGTACATGCTAATAAATGTTCAAAAAAATATAATTATGCCCAAATTAAATATGAGTTACGGTATTGGTTAGTTTTCTAACTCCTTTTTCCCATAATCAATTGTCTCTAACCTACTAGAGACTGCATAAAAGGAGCATTTTTCTCATGGAGAAAGGTAATGATACTTTGCACATTTGAGAAAGCACTCATTCAGCTATTCCCACCAAGTTGTTAAGCCCATTTTATCCCTTTTATTGTTGATTTCTTGCCCTGGAAACCCTTGTTTCTAGTTTCCTTCTGATCACCAATCTTATCTTGCCAAGAGTGTCTCTCTTGACACTCTTTAGTCCTGTGGTGACTTCGGTATAAAGAACATCCTTATAGTAGAAGTCAGGGTGGAGGAATCTAGGATCTCTTTCGACAAGGCAATGTCGCATCGAGCAAGTATAAGTTGTAACTACTTTGTTTCTTTTCATTAATAATATAGAAAACAGATTCCTTTGAAGTATTTTGTGTTATTATGGTGCATATATGTAATCTTTTGCATATATTTCAGTAGAATATTAATTTCTTTGTCATTTTTTTGTTATTTTTACATATAACTAACATGTAGTTATTATTATAACTACCTATCCGTATAGAAATACTTTCTCAAAGTTTTTGTAGGTTGCAGAGAAACCCTCGAGAAGGAGAGAAATAACTCCATCAATCATGAACGACATCAAACATTTAGATCTTGGTGAGTTAGATTTCCCCTTTCTCAATAAGTTAGTTATTCTTGTGAAATTCAGTTATTTTAACTCAGTTTGGTAGTTTGTCTAAAATATAATTTATATATGATCATAGGTACACTACAATATAGCCCACTACTATAGGGGATTTTCCCCAAAAGTAGAATTGGTGACCATATTGGGGACTTTTCCCTAGTGTGCTTGCTTTGGTATTTATTGTTGTGTTTTCTTGTTTTCTTTTCTTTTCTTTTGTCTCAAACTACTGCTTGGTGCTTGGATTAGTAGTTTGAAATCATTTGGTTCTTTCCTTTTTCATTTTGATCCATTTATGTTTCCATTTTTCTTCTCTTTTTGAAGTTTTTGGAGTACATACTTGTGTTGTAGTTACCACAATCATGTAAATACATGTGCTTGACAGTGTATAAATTTATGCGTACATGGGTATCCTTGTGGATAGGAACGTACATCATCCTAGGAAAGGTTTTTAGAAAATATTTCTTCTTTGAGGGTGTTTGACCAGGTGTTCGAGGTATTAATTGAGACTTTGAGACTCATTTGATGTTGCTTACTGAGTCTTGTGTTAGTTTGGTTTGATTCTTATAAATAAAATCAAGGTTATTTGGTGCTTGTATCATTCTAAGTCATTCTTGGATTTTCATTTTGGTTTCCATTCTTTTTGTCTTTCTTTTTATCTCTGTGCTACATTTTGAGTTTTGGGATTTAGACCTAATTTTTCCAATTCTTTCTAAGTATATGCACACTTTCCTTTGATAATAGGTGCATGCATGCACTACTTATATATAGGAGTTAAGCACATGCATGCATGCTCAAATGTTGGTTCATATATGTGGCCTATGGAAGGCCAAAGAGAGTTTTGACAATTAAAATCGCAATGATGAATTCCACCCGCAAAGGATTGCTAAACGCTATTATTTATTTATCATAATAATATTTAACTAGTAGGTGGGACCCCCTTGTAGAATAGAGACACAAAGATAGACATGTTACGCTCATATGTTGTTGTTGTTGTTGTTATGATTCTTCCTACATAGTCCTATACTTTTGATGATGCAGTCTTGGTCTCATTTGATATGATAAATGTGTGGTTGATGCATTGTGGCTAAATGTTGTTGATGTTACTTGCGATACTGGGCAGTTCTATGGTTATGAGAATTATATTGTTACAGGTGCTATGCTATGTTATGTTATAAAATTGGTTACTAATCCATATATGATTTATGCAAAGGATAATAAAATGAGAGATTGATCAAAAGGAAAATAAGGGAACTATGTATAAGTGTTAGAGCTATGATAAAAGATTACACATAAATCTTGTGACAAATGTGAAATGGTGGACCTAGTTGTTATACTGTGCGATTTTGTTTAAAATATTATATAGAGGCACATATAGTAACGTTAATACATGATTATTGTTGAAGTTATGACATAAAGTTAATTTATAAGTTGTATGTCTCGGGTGGCACACTATGTAATTGATATGGTATCAAATTTATACAAAGGATATGGCATTGAATTTTGAGATTGGATATGGTTTGATGTTAATGGTGGATGTTATGTTAGTGGGTTGGATCATACATGGAATTGAATAGGGATAGGTGAGGAAGAAACATGCATTTACTTCACGTCACTCCAAACCTCCCTTGAGCCCGTCACCCTAGCATAGTTGCATTGTTGGTTGTGGAAGCTCCACGTTTTCAGGATTGGAAGGGGAAAACTCGACCAATTTGTCATTGAAGCGATTTTCTCACAGGTATGGATCTTAGATTTCCATCCATGATGGACTCTCTGTATTATGAATCAAATTGTGGCTCAATATTGCACGAGTTCTGTGTGAGTGATTATTTCATCAAGCACGATCATGATTCTGTAAAAGTTTAAAGACAATACCTATGTGGAAATATCATTATGTGGGTCATTCCTTTTAAAAGGAAGTCTGTATATATTGATGCACATGGATATCAAGCTCAATGTTACATTTTTTTTGTTAAATGTTGTTTTTGATTCAAGATTGTGTCAATTATATGATAGAGACTTGTGTATGATTGCTTCACCAAGCCTGCTCTTAAGTCTTTCCATGATTTTAAATGGAACCTGTGTGTGTTTAAATTGGGCCTAATTTTTGTTAAAGGACAATTAATATTGATTGTTATCCTAGGTGTACTATGGTTTGATTACCAAGGATGAATGTTAAGCATAGATAACAAGGATCGTTGTGCATGTTTTGTTTATTTTAAAATAAGAGATCAACATTAGCACATGCAGTATTGTGGTTCGAATGGTTACATTATATTGTTGAATTGGAAATGTTGAATAGGCCATAATGCGTAGACTGTTATAAATGGAATATTTCTGGGAAATTAAATTGTTTTATTAAGACAACAAGTAGTTTGTATGAAATTGAGGAACAATGAATATTTTGGTCTTGGAAGTGGATGCTTTTTAGATTAAATTTGAAACAGAGTTATGATAGTTGATTGATTTAATTTATTTTATGAACAATATCCATCTAATTCCCTCTCATTTTATCACTTTTTCGCTCATTATTAATCCCCTCATGATCCCAAATTCATTTTGCACGCCCTATTCACTAAAATTAAATTAAAACTATTTATGACAATGATAAAAAAATGACACAATGATAGATAGTGGCTGATAGGTTTTGGTATTGTTGCATAGTCATTTTTTTAATAAATTGTTGAGCAGTAATCATGTTCTTACTCCCTTTCATGATATCACTTTTTCGCTCAATACAATCCCCCCAAAGATCCCATGAACCCTATTTCACCCCCTGTTCATTTGAAAATTATTAAATAAACTTTATGGATTGGATTGCATGGGTCTGATGTTAGTTGTTGAGCCAAACTTTGTTTCATATTAAGAGAATGTCATGTAAGGTCTGTTTAAGAGCTAGTTGCTAATAATTGTTGCATATAGGATGAGCTTCTTCAATAGAGGAATTCATGGTCGAAACAATAGGGTCAGAGGAAACTGGAACAGAGGGCCTATAAGGCCCAGATTCTCGATACATTTCGATGTCGGTCCTCAAGCGTTAAACCAACTCTTTCAATCTGAATTTTTCAATTGGATTGGACAAGGGAAAGTCTAGCCTAGGCCATAGAGGCCTCCCTTCCAGCCCCAACATGTTCCTCGTATCCTTGTTCCCCCTCATGTATCTTTTCAACCTGAAGTTCCCGAGAATGATGAATGGAAGGATATTGTTTACCCAATAGTCTCCCACCATCGTGGCTGGCCAAATTTGTCATTACCTCCTCCTCCTCCACCTGTTAACCCAAATGTTCATATTTCCCATGCACACTCACCTGTAAAGTCCTCCCACGCAAGAAAAAGACTCAAAATTGAGGCCCACCATGTGCATGATAAAGGTAAAGTTGATGTTGCTCCCACCTCTCCTTCAAGTGACTCAGCCATGTAAGTATCATCTTGTATGCACTTGAGAGATGACTGCTCCCATGCCATTAGTAAGATCAAGCCTCAAGGTTTCACCCAACCTAAGGCTAATTCAGGGAAGTCAAAAAGGGGTAGTAACAACAAAGAAAAAATTGCCTCTCAAAGTGGAAAATATGGCTTTTGATTATGTGTTTATTATTGATTTATTGAGGACAGTGGACTGCTGAATGTTTTGGACAACAAACTATTTTTGGATATTATGGATATTTACATGTTTGGATATAATTTGAAATGTCTCTAATATTTAAATTTCAAATTGTGAAATAATTATGGGAGTCACAAGGAGGCATGTGTTTGATTGATTGATTAATTATGTTTATTTTGTTAAGAAATAAAGGGAGTCACGAGGGGTCCCACTTACTAGTTATTATTTAATAAAAGATCCTTAATTATTATTATTATTATTTCCTCCCCTAAACTAAAGGTTAGTTGAGTTTTAGTTAACTTAAGTAAATGAGGTAGTTGAACTACTTCAACTAATTTAGAATGCATAAAATCAAAATGAGAAGGAAGAACAATGGGAGAATAGAAGGAGAAAGCATACAAAGGTTTTCTCTTGAGTTTTATTGAGATAGTTCAATTTTCATTCATTCTTGAATTCATTAAAAGACTAATTCTCTTTTATGACAGCAGGGTCCTATTGTGGACAACAAGGTTCAAAGTTGAACCATATCATTCAGATGCTTGTTTTAGAGGTGTTGATCTATTTTTGATAGTCTGTGTAGACGTGTCTGTTTATGAATTAAATTTCATGACTGATAAAGGATATTGTGCAAAGTCAAGTGGGAAGCAGTCTCTGGCAAGCTGATCCAGATTGTAAAGTTTAGTTTTTACTTCTTGTTAGAGTCCTTTTGTATGTTTTTCATCGGGGATATCTAAGTTTTACCTTGGCCCATTCCCCCACAGGGATTTTTGTAAAGAGAATGATTATTTTGATTTCTTGGAATGAAATAAAGAGATTGATATTCTGTCTCATCTATGTTAATATGTGACTTAATATTTTTTCTTTTGATCTCCACATTTACTTTTTTTACAATCTGTTATATTCAGAAAATTATATAAAAATGTTATATTTTGCAACAATCTTTTATTTAAAAAAATCATCCTAAGCCCTTGTAATTAATACTTTTGGATTGGGAAACACTTTTTGAGGCTATAAACATAGGGTAACATTCACAACTATCTTTCCTTAGCCAAGCAAGATTCGAAAATGCTTGAGTAAGATAAATTCATATATTTTCCTCAAAAATTATTTGGCGACCATACTGGGGAGATCTTCAATATGAGTTTGGTTGATTATAATCTTGATCACCATTAAATATATCTATATTTATGATATTTATTCTTTGATTGTTTCTTTTCTTCATGACTGTACCTGTTGCAAGAAGGCCCAATATTGAGCCCAGTCTTTAAGATCATACTAGCATTGCCTTAACCTTATTTAATAACATCTTAGAGACTACTAATACTCATGTTGAGCTTGAACACTCATGGGAAGAGATTGAACAAGAAATAAGTGTCCAAGAACGTTGGGAATCTAGGCAAAGAAAACCTAGGAATCAACCATAGTTTTTCTTTTTCCTACAATTTTGATCTTCTTTCATGTCCTTAAACCCTCACATCTCTAGGAGAAGAAGAGGTTTATCACCTGAGATTAATCCTATTGCTGAAATAAGAAGAAGAAACGTTGTTTTTTCATCCCAACAAAGCACTCTAAGGAGAACTTTGTTTGATTCATCTAGTTCGTCTTTCTCTCTCTTACCTATCATTCACAAGATGGCATCTAGTTGTGGCTCTGGTGGCATTGGAGGTGCTTCTTCATATCAAACATCAGCCTTGTTAGTGATTGGTAGCCTGTATAGTCATCAATTCCCTGTCCAATCTACCACAAACCCCGCCAAAGTCATTAAAAAGTATGGGCTTTTTCAATTTGAAGAAGATGTTACATCTACTCCATGGCATGTTTCCTCCCCTCTTAACCTAGCACCTGCTACTTGTCCACTTCCTAAATTCAAAGAGAATATCCCTAGGTTTTCAGGGAATAACACAGTCACTACGAAAGAACACTTGGTGGCATTTTCTAATGCCTATCACAACATAGGAGCCAATGACAATGACACTTGTATGCACTTACTTGTTAATTCCCTTGAAGGGAAGGCATCGACCGATTTCTTTGACCTTCCTCCTAAGATTCTTCCTACTTGGGAGGAGCTGGTATATTGGTTCAAGTCTACCTATGGGCAGTCCAAAAGGCTAGCTGAGTAGTTATGGGAGTACAATAACATTTCTTATAAGGATGGTGAAACTATCAAGTCTTTCAACTTGCGTTTCACCAAATTATATAACCAAATTCTTGAACTTATTTGCCCTCAGAACCAAGCCACTTTCATGCATTATTGTAATTCTCTACCTTCTCCCTATCATCATAGGATTAAGGAAAAGGCCATTGATAATCTTGGTTCCGCTCTGCACACTTGTTCAGAGTATGAAGAACAACTCGAAAGAGCAAGTCTTCCTAAGGGAGATTCAGTTAAACAAACAGATATGTTGGCCCTCTTACAACTTGCATAAGACATGAATAATCGAATGATAGCATACGAGAGGAAAGGAAATGTCCCCTCTCTTACCCCTAGGGCCTCATCTTCTTCTTCACTACCTTTTAAGAATCTTAATGAAAATAAATTTCAACCTAAAGCCATCATGCCTCGTAGTTGGTGTAACTTTTGCGAGGAACACCATGGGGAAAGTACATGTGAAGTAAAGAAGAGTGTCAGAGATAAAATATTTGGTAAAATAACTGAAATTGCTATTGATGTCCTAGAATTTGAAGAGCTAGAGGATGTTATGATCATAAATACTAGGAATAAATCCTATGCTCCAAAAGGTAAATATGATCCTCCACACACTTGTTCTAGCCCAAACTCATCTTCACCAGCTACTACTATTCAAGTTTCTAAATCTCCTCACAATCAAGGAACTACCTCCCCTCTTCCCTCTTCCAAATAAAACATTCTCAATCAATTGGTCAATATTAAAGTTGATGCTACCCTCCTGGACATGGTTGTCGTCCCTAAGAAACAAAAGCATCTGAAATTTTTTATGGAAGGAAAATATTCCATTGTAGCCAACCTCTATGAAGAGGTAGATGAAGAGGATTTGACTGTAAATAAATTGGGTGTACATAACTTTAGGCACCCCATAAAAAACCCCTTGTTTTTTATTTTTGTAAATATTATGGACAAAATATCCCATTGTTGTTGTCTCATTGACAACGGTTCGAGCCGAAGCGTAATGTTGAAGATTATTATGGAAGAGCTAGGCTTGTCTTGTACAAATGAAAACACCAGAAACATTCTCTCTTATAATAGTTTACAACAAACGACCATAGGTGAAATCAAGGATGTGACCTTGGTTTTGTGCACGCATCTTAAAATATGGACAACACTTAATATTCATGTAATTGATATGCGAGTGAGTAATTACTCGATCATCTTAAGAAGATATTGGCAAGCTTTGATGGGTGGATACCTCTCACTTGAAGAGACACATTTATCCGTTCGTCGGAATGGTAAAAACATCATAGTCCTAAGGGAGGGGAGAATTTCACCTTACATAGAAATCATCCCACAGCCTAATGTGAATTACATCAAGGAGAACCTAGGAGTGTATTCAATCTTTGTAGATGAGGACAACACTACCTTGGAACCAATCAACATAGAGGATGGGATGTGGCTTATGCACTTTAATGGTTCATGCTCCAATGAAGGAAACCGAGCTGGTATTATCTTGTACTCTCCTATGGGTAAAATTCATAACTTTTCCTATAGGTTAGAGTTTTCTTGCACAAACAATGTCATTGAATTTGAAGTGTTACTGCTAGGCATTGAAAATTCCTATAATCTAAGTTATGGTCACTTTACAATTTTTAGGGATTTCGAACTTGTTGTAAACCTTGTACGTAAGATATATTCTCCTAGAAACAAGCTAAATTGGATCCCCTTGAAGAGAAAAATAACATACCAAAAGAATTAGATTAACCTTCACTCATATCCCCTTCAACAATAATACTATTCTCAAATAAGGTTGACCGAATCTTCCCCAAGATACCCATTAATGTATATTCAATCCCTAAAGAAAGGTTGGTCAACCCTTCCTCTAATAGGAAATATAATATAGAGGAAGGATCAATTGACCCTTCCCTAAGCTACCCCTTGAAAATAACATTGTTCTTGAGGAAGGGTTGGACAACCCTTCACGCATATCCTTGTTGACATGAATACTATGCTCAAGGAAGGGTTGCTCAACCATTCCCTAGGATCCATCTCAATGAGAATAAATGTTGGAGGAAGGGTTAGTTAACCCTTTTTTGGGCCCCCCATTAACAATAATATTATGCTTGAGGAAGTATCAACTGACTCTTCAGTAGGATCCTTATTGGCATGAATACTATCTTAGAAGGGTCAACCAGCCCTTCTGGGTTCCCCTTGAAAAGAAAGCTAATCAATATGAATGGTTAGTGGACCCTTCCCTAAGCTCCCTATAGATTGGAAATCTAATATACATGAAGAGTCAACCAACCCTTTCCTAGGATCCCATTTGACATGAATTATATGCTCGAGGAAGGGTAAACTAACCCATTCGTGGGATCCTCGACTATATGAATATCATGCTCAAGGAAGGGTTGGTAAACCTTTATTCAGGATCCCCCTTAATGGGAAAGCTAATATAGAGGAAGGATTTATCAACCCTTCCCCATGATCTCCTTTATAAAAAATCTATTTTACAGGAAGTGTTGGTTGACCCTTTCCCTAGTTGAAATTTAATGAGAATACCATCCTCAAGGAAGGGTTAGTTGACCCTTTCTTGAGCTCCCCTTTGATGAAAATTATTTACTATAGGAAGGATAAAATCACCCTTTATAGGAATACTATGGTGGATGAAGGGTCAATCAACACTTCTCCATTATCCTCCTCAATGAGAATTTTATGTTGGAGGTAGGGTTATCTAACCCTTCTCCTAGATCATATTTGATGTGAATACTATGTTGGAGGAAGAGTCAATGACCCTTCCTTGGGATACTCTTGATGATAATTCTATGTTAGAGGAAGGGTCAATTGACCCTTCCCTATGATCCCCATTGATGAGAATTATATGTTGGAGGAAGAGTCATCCAACTCTTTCCATGGACTTCCCTTAGCGTGAATAGTATGTTGGAGGAAAGGTCAACCAATCCTTACCTAGATGAGAATTCTATGTTGAAGGAATAGTCAACTAAACCTTTAGGTAGGATATCAATTGCTCCTAAGTCTAGAAACAATACAAAATCATATATATGAAGGACAAGCCCCAAACTACTCTACGGTTGACTCACACCTCCATGAACTTTCTCCATCCAAAGGTCAATAGGGATAATGAAATCATAATAAAATGTCAACCCATTTAATTTACTTGTAAACATGTTGAGGACAAAATATTGTGAAGGTAGATCAAGTTGGGAATCACAAGGAAAATATTGACTTGCTATGTCTCTTGGTCAAAGGTAATGAAGGAGAATTCTCATGTGTTAAAGGAGGGTAAGGAGGATGAGGGTACTCAAAGGTCAATGGTATGTTAGAGAAATAATGTAGAGATAAACTAGAATACTAAGGATACTCATAGGTTGAGGGAAATATCTCAAGGACATAAGGAAAGGGAAACTCAACAACTATTTCATATTCAACCTTAATATGGAGAGAAGACCAACTCTTAAGAAAATTCATGAATAAATCTAAAAGTGACGAGATATTTCCTCCCTTAAATTTTCCATATCTATGATCTCATCCTCAGGAAAGTCCAAGGACAACAAGAAAATTTTCATCTTAACATCTTCATGGATAATGTTGAGCTTCAAAATAACAACACTAAAAGATGAAACATGTGAAATAGGTGAATCACAAAGTACATGAAATCTTGGCAATTTATCTCTCCAATATTGATAATCATTGGTGCACCCTTGGATTCTTGGAATTCATGGAAAATACAAAGGACCAAGTAAATCTTGTAATAACCATTCAAATTCATTGTTTTCAAGGTTTAAATCATAAAATTATTCAAAGAAACTTCCTAAGTGAGACTCGTCATAAAGCTCAAGGTTAGCCATGCCAATTTCACTCTCATCACTGATATTATAAATGGTATCTTCTTCAAAATATCTCACTTCCCAATCATGTCTTCCAATGTAAAACAAGTCATCAAAGATTATAACACCTAGGGCATCATCATCTTCATGGAATGAGGGAGAGTCCACCATCCCTTATTCAACAATTACCCCTTCACCATCATCAATTGATGGATCTAAAATCTCCATATTCTTCCAAGGGGCATTGTTCATTGAGTCCTCAACTTCATCC